>CM057098.1:32802972-32837972 GCA_029959045.1 Taenioides sp. WSHXM2023
ATATATATATGTATATATACATATATGTATATATATATATACACATATATATATACATATATATATATATATGTATATATATACATATATGTATATATATATATACATATATATATATACATATATATATATATGTATATATATATATACATATATATATATACATATATATATATATGGGGAGGCGCGTACCGTGCGGGTTAGGGTGTGGGAAAATCGCTCAGATGCGGAGGTAGCTGCTGCTCAGGCGGATGATTGTCCAGCTGAGAGGTGATGGCTGCGGGTAGCGGCAGCAGCTTGGCCAGCGTGTACAGCTCCCCATTCTCTTTCTCCCGTCAAGTCTTTGCCACGTTCTTGGATTTCTCTTTCATTTCTCACCCACATCTACGCGCGTTCTGGAAAAGTATTTTGCAGAAATATCCATCCAGACTGAGAGAAACTCCGGAGCAGACTTCTGTCTTCACACGTGGCCCCAGTCTCAGGCCCCAGGTGCAGTGGCGCTCGTCTGCGGGGCCCACAGTCCTCTGAGCTCCCGCGGGGGCATCTGCGGGGCCTCTAGCCCCCTGAGCTCCCGCGGGGGCGTGGAGTCAGGACTCTCCTCCTTGTGGTGTTGGAACTTGTTAACATGTAGTTCATGGTAATCTTGGTCTGCATTCTATAGCAGCCAAATATACGGACCTATTTAATATTTTTATTTAAAGACACAGTATGTAATCTTTGACCGAAAATACAATAAAAGAAAATCATGTTTTATTGTTTTATTAAATATATTTTTTCGTTTTGGTTTATTGCGCTGGCTCTTATTTTGCCTGGAAGAGGGCCTCCTCCTACTTGTCTCTGTGGAAATAATGTTCCTTTAGATGTAATATTGCACAGTAAACTCATCTCCATGGAGAATGTTCTGAAGTATGGTTTTACTACCTCCATGGAAACAGGTGCTGTGCCACCTCCAGGAAGTCAGAACACTCCACTGGACTGTAGCTACTGCATTTGCTTTTAGGGTTCTCCAGATTTTGAAACAAAAACAATAAATAAATGAATAAACATGATTGTGAATTTTAAATCAGACCAAAAGGTCAGTTACTTTTTCTTTGCACAAAACATTTGAACGTTTTCACTGCTTTTACTAGATTCACAAGGTTTTACTGTTAAGATTTATAATTCTTAAGTGAGCTCTGTGTTTTCAAATTACATTGCAGAACAATTCAAAATTATTTTGTATCATTAATATATCAGAAAGCCACTTGAACACAACACTAAAATGTGTAAATGTCTCCCTCTGCTGGTGATTGTAGTGCACTGTAAGTGTTTGCCACACGCTGCTCACAGTGGAGCCCAAACACAGGAGACCCTACTATATGCCCTGAGGGACCCCGGGAAAGTGAGAGCAAGGAAAGGAAACCACAGAGGAGACAAGGAAAGGAACCCACAGAGGAGGCAAGAAAAGGAAACCACAAAGGAGACCTGAGGGAGGGTTCAGAAGCAGATATCAGAAAAAATAATAGTCTCACAGTGAGGAGTTAATATTATCACAACTACACAAGTACAGTGTGCTTGCTGTCACAATAAGGTCATGAGGTCATGACCGGAGTCATGTGACCAGAGTCATGTGACCGGGGTCATGCGACTGGGGTCATGTGACTGGGGCGTGTCACACAGGTCCAGTGGAATGTGCTCAGACTCGTCTGAACCACGCTTTGTTTACTGTCATTTCACTGCAGGAAGCCGGGACTAAAGCAGGATTACATCAGGACTTAACCAGGTCTAGACCAGGACTAGACCAGGACTAAACCAGTACTAAACCAGTACTAAACCAGGACTAACCCAGGTCTAACCCAGGTCTAGACAGGACTAAACCAGGATTAAACCAGGACTAAGGGAAGGGCTGCGGTTGTTGATAAGAAGCTCAGAGTCCGACAGAGGAGCTACTCAAAGGTGAGTCTCACTCACGTTTAACTCTAATTTAAGGGTACGCTGTGTAACATTTCTAGCGGGGGTTCTGCCACCTACTTATCTCCATGGAGATGTTACTGCTTTGTCTAGAATGTTCCACAGTATAGATTAAACCTATTTATCACAAGGGAATCACGCAGGTTACAGAACTACTCTACATTATAGGTCACATCTGTGGAGAGGCACTCCTACTCACACTAGGAATTACTGTAGTATTGACCAATAGAAACATCAGTGATGAATAAATGGTAGATGCATTATGTTTAAAGCCATACCATGGAACATTCTAGAGAAAGCAATAAGCAGAAGCGGACCACCAGAAAAGTATAAGTCTTATTTACCATACAAATACACGTATGACAAAACCACAGAGATATGTAACAGGAGATAAGGATACCAAACCCTGAGAAAAGTAGAGGTTTAACTCTCATAAAGGAGAACGTACAGAACATAACTCTTGTGTAAAAGTACATATGTGTTCTGAACCACACGTGTGATGCAGGAACAGGCTCCGATCTCACACTGAACCGTGTTTATGCTTTAAAAGTCCTGGATTAAACAAAACAGAGCTGGAGTTGTGTTTGTTTCATTCACATGTTTGAGGAACTCTTTATTATTAGTCTGTCTACATCTCCAAAGCTCCAAACGCTCTGTTCCACCTTGTGATGTCATCAAGTGGTAGTGAACAGCTCCTTTTACCTTTAGTTCAGTAGAGATCGGCAAATCCAGATCTGAAATGATCCAGATCTGTGAATGAAACAAAACACAATTCTATGTGTGTTTGTGATGAGGAAACTACATTAGAACACAGAACAGTGTGATGTGGGACATTTAAAGAGGTCGTTTCTGTATGTCCACAGTCCACAGGTTCCAGGCTCTCCCCGGGCCTCAATGGAAAGGTGCACTATGTAACTTTTCTGGTTGGGGGTCTGTCATCTGCTTGTTTCTATGGACAGATCATCGCTCTGCCTGGAATGTTCCACAGTGTGACATTAAACAGCTCTACTTTACATTTATTCATTATAGGTGGTTTTAGAGCTCAAAAATACCTAGAAAAACAGACATTCTGACTGTGAGCGGGGTCGCCTCTCCACAGATCTGACCTGGAACTTGGTCTGGTTTAGTCTCCATGGAGATAAAAGGTTTAATGCCATATTATGGAACATTCCAGACAAAGCAATAGGCTCGATTCACGTTTACTGTGGGTTTTATCACAGTCGGTAAACGAGCCCAGTGTCGGTAAATATACCGGAAGTTGTCATTGAATGTTTCCAAACGTCTGCCTGTTTTGTGACGTAAGCGTGAATAGAGCCTATAACATCTCCATGGAGAAAAGCATTTGATGGACCCTCCAACAAAAAAGTTAGAATGCATCTTTGACCAATAAATAGAACTGTTCACTGAGAATAAAACGTGCTCTGTCATGTTCTGTTTGTGTAATGATCAAACCAGTCAAACCGGTTTGTGGTGCCTCTTTTGTATTTTGTGACTTTACTCTGTCTCTTATAGATGACATCACTTCCTGTTTCTCCACCTGTGCCTAAACCTAGAAGCTGTTATTCCAGGAACAGCTTTAGCTCCGCCCCCCCAGCTGCTGACAAGTAAGGCACTCACATGGTGATGTCATCGTGAGTCACCCTTGTGTCTGTCACTTCCTCATGTGAATCATTCTTTTATTGTTCCTCTGTTTTGTTGTTCTGTTCAAACTTCTCTGCTCTGTCCTGATGTCGTTTCCTCGTCACAAACACCTGTAGTTGTGTTTTGTTTCATTCACATGTTTAACACACAAACCTGCAGATTTAACACGAGTTCTTCTCTCAAACAGAAAACACTCTGTTCCACCTTGTGATGTCATCATGTGGTGATACAGGAAGTGCTCCACTATGTTTTTAAACTCCACACACCAATGCCAATCTCTACTGAACTAAAGAGAAAAGGAGCTGTTCACTTGAAAACTACCACTTGATGACATCACAAGGTGGAACAGAGCGTTTGGAGCTTTGGAGATGTAGACAGACTAATAATAAAGAGTTCCTCAAACATGTGAATGAAACAAAACACAACTCCAGCTCCTTGAATGGCCACCTTAACATGGTGGAGGGGTTTGAGTGCCCGAATGATCCCGGGAGCTGTGTTGTTGGGGGCTTCATGTCACCCAAGGCAAACAGGTCCTGGGGGATGGGTCAGACTAAGAGTGGTTCAGAAGCCCCCATGACGAGAAACACAGCAAGGCCAGTTATGTCGCCTGGATTGCCATTACTGGGGCCCCACCCTGGAGCCAGGCCTGGGCTGGGTGCTCCGTGTCTCTGGTGTTGCCCGCAGGGAGCCGTGTGTTGGAGTTCACCCCAGTGAACAAGAGGGTCGCGTCCCTGCGCCTTCGGGTCAGGGACAGGTCTCTCACTGTTGTGTCGGCCTACGGGCCAAACAGCATTGCAGAGTACCCAGCCTTCTTGGAGTCCCTGGGAGAGGTACTGGACAGTGCACCAACTGGGGACTCCGTTGTTCTACTGGGGGACTTCGACAGTGACACCTGGAGAGGGGTGATCGAGAGGAACATCCTCCCTGATCTGAACCCGAGCGGTGTCCTGTTATTGGACTTCTGTGCTAGCCACGGTTTGTCCATAACAAACACCATGTTCTAGCACAAGGGTGTCCATCAATGCACGTGGCACCAGGACACCCTAGGCCGGAGGTTGATGATCGACTTTGTTGTCATGTCATCTGACCTCTGGTCGTGTGTCTTTGACACTCGGGTGAAGAGAGGAGCAGAGCGGTCAACCGATCTGGTTGTGAGTTGGGTCCGCTGGCGGAGGAGTAAGCCGGAAAGACCTGGCAGGCCCAAGCATATAGTGAGGGTCTATTGGGAACATCTGGCAGAGCCTCTGTCAGGGGGACCTTCAACTCACACCTCTGGGAGAGCTTCTTCCAGATTCCGGGGGAGGCTGGGGACATGGAGTCTGAGTGGGCTTTGTTTTCGGCCTCTATTGTCGATGCAGCCACTTGTAGCTGTGGTTGTAAGGTCTGTGGTGCCTGTCATGGTGGTAATCCCTGAACCTGGTGGTGGACACCAGAAGTGATGGATGCCGTCAGGCTAAAGAAGTCGTCTTATAGGGCTTTGTTGGCTCATGAGACTTCTGAGACAACTGACAGGTATCGGCGGGCCAAGCGTGCTGCAGCCCTCCTAGTCACAGAGGCAAAAACTCGGGGTTGGGAAGAGTTCGGAGAGGCCACGGAGGAGGACTATCGGATGGCCTCAAAGAAATTCTGGCAAACCATCTGACGATTCAGGAGAGGGAAGCAGTGCTTCACCAACACTGTTTACAGTGTGGGTGGAGAGCTGTTGACCTCAAATGGGGATGCTGTTGGACGGTGGAAGGAATACTTTGAGGATCTCCTCAATCCCACTGTCATGTCTTTTGAGGAGGAAGCAAAGGCTGGGGACTCAGAGTCGGACTGAGATGATTGGCAAGGGTCCGGGGGTGGATGAGATCCATCCTGATTATCTTAAGCCTCTGGATGTTGTGGGGCTGTCTTGGCTGACACGTCTCTGCAACATTATGTGACAGTCGGGGACAGTACCTCTGGACTGGCAGACCGGGCTGGTGGTCCCTCTGCTTAAGAAGGGGGACCAGAGGGTGTGTTCCAACTACAGGGGAATCACATTCCTCAGCCTCCCCGGTAAGGTCTATTCGAGGGTACTGGAGAGGAGAATCCGACCGATGGTCAAAGCTCGGATTCAGTAGGAGCAGTGTGTTTGTCGTCCCTGCTGTGGAACACTGGACCAGCTCTATACTCTCCATTGGATGATTGAGGGTTCATGGGAGTTTGCCCAACCAGTCCACATGTGCTTTGTGGATCTGGAGAAGGCATTCAACCGTGTCCCTCGTGGGGTCCTGTGGGGAGTGCTCCGGGAGTATGAAGCCCAGGGCTCTTTGCTAAGGGCTGTCCAGTCCCTGTATGACCACAGCAGGAGCTGTCTTGGCATTGCCGGTAGCAAGTCGGACCTGTTTCCTGTGCTTGTTGGACTCCGCCAGGGCTGCCCTTTGTCATCAGTTCTGTTCATAGTATTTATGGACAGAATTTCTAAGCGCAGTCAGGGGCCGGAGGATATCCGATTTGGGGACCACAGGATCTCATCTCTGCCATTTGCATATGATGTTGTCCTGATGGCTTCATCAGACTGGGACCTCCAATGTGCACTGGGGCGGTTTGCAGCTGAGTGTGAAGCGGCTGAGATGAGGATCAGCTCTTCTGAGGCCATGGCTCTTGACCGGAAAAAGGTGGCTTGCCCTCTCCGGGTGGATGGAGAGTCCTTGCCTCAAGTGGAGAAGTTCGAGTATCTTGGGGTCTTGTTCACGAGTGAGGGAAGGATGGAGCGTGAAATTGACAGGCGGATTGGTGCAGCATCAGCAGTGATATGGTCACTGTACCGGATCGTTGTGGTGAAGAGGGAGCTGAGCCGAAAGGCAAAGCTCTCGATTTACCGTCAAGCTACGTTCCTACCCTCATTTATGGTTATGAGCTTTGGGTAATGACCGAAAGGACAAAATCGCGGATACAAGCGGCCGAAATGAGTTTCCTCCGCAGAGTGGCTGGGCACTCCCTTAGAGATAGAGTGAGCTCCTCAGTCACACGGGAGGAGCTCGGAGTAGAGCCGCTGCTCCACCACGTCGAGAGGAGCCAACTGAGGTGGCTCGGGCATCTGTTCCGGATGCCTCCTGGGCTCCTCCCTCCCTCCGGGCATGTCCCACCGGGAAGACCCAGGACACGCTGGAGGGACTATGCCTCTCAGCCGGCTTGGGAAGGCCTTGGGGTCCCCCTGGAGGAGCTGGAGGAAGTGTCCAGGGTGAAGGAAGTCTGAGAGTCTCTGCTTAGACTGTTGCCCCCCGTGACCCGGCACCCGATAAGCAGAAGAAAATGGATGGATGGACAACTCCAGCTCTGTTTGTGAGGAGGGAACATCATTAAAACATGGCTTAAAGTTCACAGGGGTCAGCTTGTGTGATACAGGAACTTTAATGTGCTTTTGTGACGCTGCAGAGCTAACTGTAGGCATCTCTCCATCTGCAACTCTGTTAGACTGTTAATCTGACCAGAAATACCTGACTGATCTGACAGCTGAGCTGATCTGTGCTGTTTAACAAGTCTCTCTCAAAAAACCTCAAAGTCACAAGCTAGCAGTAGCATTAGCATTTGCATTAGCATTACTGTCCCTGCTACTTATTTATTTACCCACCACTGTCTCTGCTACTTATTTATTTACCCACCACTGTCCATCACTGCACTGTACACAATCATCTCAGAATCAAAAACACTTATTGTGCAATGTCCCTGTGCCTTTTAGCTTAGCTTACAGTGTTGTGTTTTTTAGTTGATTGTAAATACTTATTATTATTATTTATCTTGATTTTGATGCTCTTATTTTCCTACTGTTTCTGTAACTTGCGTTGTGACACTGCAATTTCCCCATTGTGGGACAAATAAAGGATTATCTTATATTATCTTATCTTATCTTATCTTATTAGCCAACAGTTTTTTAGTAAGTCACTCACCTTTTAGTGTCAAATCAAACTCAGGAACAGGACACTGAATGTTTGACCTGATCACAAGAAAATGAAAACGTGCTCTTAAAATCACTTTGGGAGTTTGTCTTGAGTTTTCAGATGATCTATAAACGTTTCTGTCAGTGTTTGCTCATGTGTGCATTGTGTCACCATGGAAACTGCTGAACATTCCACCAAGAGATATATGTAGAACACCCCCAGCATGTAAATGATCTGTTTTAATTATTTAATAATTCTTTTTGAAGCTGTCCGCAGTCACACCGGTTTTGGCCTTTTGACGTTGGCATTAATGTCACAGTTAATAATAGAAATAATTATGGCCCTGCTTAACTTCTAAGATCAGGTTGGACAAGCTGGCATGGCCACAAGGTTCAAGGGTTAAAGGTTAAGGGTTAGGCTAGGGTCAGAGGTTAAGAGTCAGGGGTCAGGGTTGTTTGATTTTATCTCCTTCTGATTTTCACTTTTTGATACTTGAAATAGTGAAGCTTAAAGTCCAGAAGGTTATGTTGATTTTGTTTCAGAGAAGAACCAGACTCGATCCGGACCAGAAGTGAGACCTGGACTGGACCCAGGACTGAGACCAAAGGTAGATTCCCCCTCCTACACACACACACACACACACACACGCACGCACGCACGCACGCACGCACGCACGCACGCACGCACACATTTTTGATTTTTTATTGAAGGAGTCTATGCTGAAGGTGAATGGACTTTATGGAGCACCACCTGATGACATCACCAGGTGTAACAGAGACTAAATGTGCAGGATTACTAAAATATGTGTGAATCAAACACATAACAGGGTTTAGTTTAGCAGAGTTTAGGACATTTGCAAATGTGTAGAAGTCATTATACATTTATTTGATGTCACTTCTTGTCTGCAGATGAAGCCCCGCCCCCTGTGCTGTCTCTGGGCGGAGTCAGTGACCTCATCGCAACTCACATTCCATCTCTCTCGGGATTTGCTCTCTCTATCAAAGACTCCACCCCTTCAGCTCCCCAGGCCCCTCCCCCATCAGCCCCTCCTCCTTCGGCCCTGCCCCCCTCCACTCAGGCTGACATGTTCAGCGCCTTCTCTGACGTTCGCAGTTTAGCCGGACTGGTTAGTAATGTGGCTAATGCTAATGCTCCTAAAGCCACGCCCCCTGCAGAGAAGCTCCTCCCCCCTGCAGAGAAGCTCCTCCCTCCTGCAGGGCCATTCACACATGGACTCACAGGTAACACAGGACACACAGGGAGGGCATCTGACATACATAGGTAGAGCATTTGACACATCTGATGCACAGGGAGGGCATCTAACACACAGGGTTACAGAAGGATAGAAGGGCATCTGACACAGTGTTTGTTGCAGATGTGAATGCTCTGTCGAATCTGGTGAAGTCTATGCTGGAGCCAAAGGTCGCAGAGGTCACAGATGTTGCTGGTCTTAACGGTTTGTAAAGTTTTTCTCGTTTTGGTTTGGACTGACCTTAAACAACCGTGACTCCAGGCGAGGGCTATTAAAAGTATAGAAAATCAGACTATTTGATATTAAAACTAGTATCAAAACTAAATCCTCATTTTCACAAATATTGATCCTAAAAAAGTCCCACTGACAGAAATGAGCCTTTCCTGAATCACTTTAGAATGATCTGGAGCACAAGGGTTAGGGTTAGGGCATATACAATGAAAAAAGTTACATCTAGGTAAGTTTAAAAACATTTAACTTGATTTGACTTAGTAAAATATCTACCAATGGAATACGTTATTTTTTGCTTGATTCAAGCTAAAAAAAGATTGAGTTTCTTATTTTAAGTGCAAAGAGATGTTATTTTTCTTATCTTTTGTGTAAGATGTATTTTTCTATTTTAAGTACAAAAAGTTCCGTTGGAAGATAATTTTACTTGTCATGTGAAATTTACTCAAATGAAAATAACATTTTCTTTATTCAAGTCCTTTTAACTTTTAGTTTTTGCAGTGTAGACTAATATACGCCCACTTGGACCTACTACGGACCACTCTGGAACCTACCTGGACCACTGAGGGATTACATAGATATAAGACACATGGGACAAGGGATTAAAAACCAAGGATTACACACATATAAGGACACATGGGAACAGAAAAGAAAGTTTTACCTTTTAAAGTGGAAAATCACAGGAGATTGTCTGAACAAAGAGGGTTTTATCACCATGGGATTAGACAGCTTTGCTCCTCGCCGTGTGGAGTCGAACATAAGTCCTGAGACTGAACGTGTTTTTCAGACTCAACACAGGCCAAAGTGGAGTTCCTGACCATGCTCTCCCACTGGACGAGCACCGAGGAGGTGGAGTCTGAATCCTCCAATGAGGAGGAGGAAGCTGCTGCCGTGCCGTAAGTGACATCATCATGAACCAATCAGAATGCTTTATAATCTGTCTAACATAAGTCTGTATTTTACATGTACTTACTTTTGCCTTTGTCATGTGACCCACAGCCCGCCTCCAGAACGCCCCACCCCCTCTCGCCCGGCCCCGCCCCCTCCCATTCCTCCCAGCCAATCAAAGAAACCCAAAGCACGCATCCCCAGGTGAGTTTAGTTACATTATACATTACATTATTCAATATATTGAATATATTGAACATTTAAGTTTTTTTTTTTTTTTAATTGTTTTGCAATTTTTTTAGGTTTCAAATTTGATTTCCTGGTAGAAATCATGACACGCAGGGAATTCCATGAGTGTTGCCTAGCAACCACTCAAAGAAATGATCTGACAAATATAAACACAGCAAACACTTTAATATTGTTAAAATCGTGTTTGGAAAAAAGTGTTCATTGCATTTAAATTGTTGGGACAGAATTCTTCCAGTGTGATGCCATCAGTGTGATGCCATCAGTGTGATGCCATCAGTGTGGGACACTCTAAAATAGAACTCTCTCTTTCCTGTCATTTTCCACACATTTTTCAACTTTTCTTCAACTTGTTTCTTGATTTGTGTAAAACTATGATTTATATTCACAGCAAGTTTTATCACCAAATTAAGTGTGTTTATAGTGAAATATTCTTTGTTTGTCAGAGCGGCCACACTGAGGGTCTCCAGGAAGAAGGGCCCCGGGGGTCCTCCGGCTCAGAGCCCATCTGTGGCCCGCTGCAGCTGGCTTGACGTGTGGAAGGGCATCAGGTATAACTCAACACATCAAACACATTTACAATTGATACTTGCAGCTAGTGTCATCAACTATCCCTGGGGGTGTGATGCTAATGTGTGCATTGTGTCACCATGGTAACTGCTGAACATTCCACCATAGACATACATGTAGAACACCCTTGTAGCATATGTGTAGATGCTGGCCAAAAGAGGTAAAATGGAGGTTATTGTGGGCTAGATCAGAAGGTAGGTATCGGCTCTTGGAGGTGCGTGACAGTAATAATACAGAGAGACAATTATTTTGATTTGTGGCTAGTGTCGTATATTAACAGTGAGAAAAAAACAAAAAACCTAAGTATTTAGAATCTGCAGATTATTATAAGATCAGTAGTTAAAGTAACTTGACTTGCAAGACTAAATGCGTTTCCCACAATATAAACAGGTTCAGTCAACAACAATCAACAATATGCGACAATATTTAACAGAAGAAGTACTTGACAGTATTTGTCAGTCCAGTGTAATCCCCAACAAATTTCTGCTGTTACGGCAGTAACAGTCACCACGAGTTTGCGATCCACAAGTAGTAGTGGAGTGAGAGTCCGGAATAATGACGGCGTTTATGAAATGTCCTTAGAGCGCTTAACCGGGTTGTGGATGCGAGTAGTGGTGTACGGTGGAGAAGTGTAGGGAGTGACTGGCTGTATCAAGCCTCCTACCAGACCGCTGAAGGGTAACGCTGAGATGATACAGTTCGGTGAGGTTCTGGGCTGTTCTTGCTCGCCATCAACATGGGTTTGTACCCGACTGGGCACACCTGGCCTGTATAGTGATAAACAGGATTGACCATCAGTAACAAAAATAAGTCAACTAGTTAACAAGTTCAGTTAATTAAATCTCTGTGTATGCACAATAAATCATTTACAACTATTTATAAAAGTGCAAGTAACCTACATTCAAATAATACCCTTGTTTAAAGGTGCAGTATAAATACAACATAGAACAAATTGCACTTGAAAACAATACCCAAATTGGCTTAAGAACGGCTCTTAAGTAATATAAGAAAAGTACAATGGCTTATACGCGACATTAACATATGAATGCACATTTGACAATCCACTAGAATAAACAAGTAAAAAACAAGTGCAAAAATGCTAGCGGCAGATTGTTGCTAATGCTAACCACTTATTGTATAACAAACAGACTCACCAATCCCACTTTGTAATCCGCACACAGCCAGAATTGTTCTTCCGCGGCGGCAAGAGACTTCTAAAAGTGCAACGTATAGTTTTAGTTTTAGAGTGAACAACATTTTAGAGCGAGTATAAGCAATTTCTAAAGACTAACCCAGGGATCGGCAACCTTAAATACTCAAAGAGCCATTTGGAGCGTCTCCCACAGAAAAGAAAACACCCAGAGCCACAAAACCCTTTTGACTCTAAACCAGCGCTAACCAGGGGAACTACAGGCAAAACTACAACTCCCAGAAAACAGACTACCATCCTCCACTACAGCTCATAAGAGCGAGTCTTAAGAGAATTATTTACACCTTTCAGTCTTTTCATCACAACAGTAGCAACATAAATAAAGTGCATGAGTGAAATAAAGAATTGCGCTGCACATGTACGACCTGCACACGTATAATCTCTGAAAAGTTTAACATGAACCATCTCCAACGCGATAGAAGCACAGAACAGACTCACCATAGGCAGAACATCCCTCAGTTACACAAAGAACACGCATATTCCACTGAGTCCTGCCCTTTAGTCCGACAGAAGCTGACCGCATCAGCGGCACAAGGAGCAGCTGTTTTTTCAGCGCTTCTAGTTTATGCAAATGAGCCATGTGGTTTTAAGTTTCACTTCTGTATAACGTAAACAAATGTGCGCAAAGCTGCATTAAACACATTATTATTTGAGTCCTCCTCGTAGGAAATAAAAATCCAAACTTAAATGATCCACTGTCGCGTGTACCGCGTGTACCAGTCTCATCAGCCGCGAAAGCAAATGAATCTGCCCACGTAGCATTAAGCGTTCTGTTTTCTTCAAAAACTTTTCTTGGATTTATCATCATTGGGCTGAAAATCATACTGCTGATGTAAGTGCCGGTAAGTCCGGGCTGCCAGTGTGTGCGGGTGGCGCACATCGGCGGCTTTGACGCATGTTTTGAGCGACAAAAATATTAAAAACGTTTTATTTAAATGTTACAAGATTACCATTATCTACAATTTTAGATTTACATTTAAAAACGAACAAACTAAAATAAAAATACAATCTAATTAAATACTCATTATTATTTTCCAAAGTCACAGGGAGCCACGACAAAACGATGAAAGAGCCACATGCGGCTCTGGAGCCGCAGGTTGCTGACCCCTGGACTAACCTGTACAGCAGAACTGCGGCTCCTCTCCCCAACTCCCGAATGCGGCAGCGCGGACACAGGAGGCTCGTATCAGGCGCTACGAGGAATGCTATTGGCTGAACGGCATGCTGCGTACTGTGTGCGTGCATATTCATGTGACTTGACGTAGGAGTACAATTTAGAAAATATTTATTTCACGCAGTTTAGATGTATTTTCTAACCTGGGTTACACCCTCAGCATGGTGCCACTGCTGTACAAATTATTTCTAGAAATGGCCACAGTATGGCATTAAACAGCTTTGTCTCCAAGGAGACAAATATGGCAAGTTACAGGTCAAACCTATGGAAAGGCGACCCCGCTCAAACAAGATATTTTTGTTTATTGTTATTGCCATACTGCGAAACAAAACATCTCCATGGAAACAGGAAGGTTACATATTGTGACATCAAATTTGAACCCTGACCTCTGTTACAGACACAATGTGGTGTGGACCACGTTCGATGGACAGGTCATGGCTCTGTGGAAGAAACGCAATGTGAGTCTCCCCTTTCACAACAGAGGATGCTATAACACTCACCCTCCTCTTTCACAGCAGAGGGCGCTATAACCCTCCCCTTTCACAGCAGAGTGGGTTAGGGTTTAGGGTGTGGGGCAGTGTGTTTTGTTTGTTTGTTTGTTAGGGGTGAGTGTGTTTTATAGCTATCCTTGTTTTAATGTTGTTGTTAATGGTAGCCTCATCTCAGGGTTAGTTCCCAAAAATTAAAAACATGTGGTGGTGCAGTCACTTCTCAAAAAAGCAAGAATGGATCCAAATGATCTTAAGAACTTCCAAGCTGCCTTTCTTGTAAAAAAAAAATATATATATATTTTCACATTTTTCACAGTCAGATAATGGCTTACATGAGCACAATCTATTTGAAATGTTCCAATCAGGTTTTAAAGCAATGCAAAGCATTGAATCTGCATTTTTTACAAGTTTTTAATCATATTCTTTTAACTACTGACTCTGGTGACTCTGTGATCCTCGTTTTGCTTGATCTTACAGCTGCTTTTGATACCATGGATCATGACATTTGATAACACGACTGGAACAGTGGGTTGGTGTAAAAGGTGCTGCTTTGGAATGGTTCAGGTCCTACTGAAAGGGAAGAACTTTTTGTATCCAATTAGGAGATTCTGAATCTTCCTATGCTCCTGATGTACAGGGTACCACAGGGATCTATTTTAGGCCCTATTCTTTTTTCATTGTATTTGTTTCCCTGGGTTAATTTCTGTAGAGACATAGAATCGTTTCTCACTGCTATGTAGACAATTGTCAGATTTATTGTATGTTCCACTTAAGAAGAGAGATGGTTTTGTTTCAAACTCACTGTTTGACTGACTTGTATAGTATGGATGAGCCTACGTTTTCTGCACTTTAATGAGTCTAAAATGGAGGTCATGGTGTTTGGACCTAGTTGTGCTTGAGTCGCCTCAACCTTAACTGGCTGGCCGTGCACTTTAGAATTGATTTTAAACTCCTTTTATTTCTTTTTGAGTGTTTGAATGGTGCAGCCCCGCTGTACCTGTCTGCTCCTCCTGAGCGTGTCAAAGTCCAGCTGAAAGCTCAGAGGGACAGGGTCTTTATGGTGGCAACACCAAAACTGTGGAATAGGCTGCCTTTGTTGGGTTAGATTGGGGGAAGGGGTTAAATGCAGTTGTTTTGTTTATTTGTCTGTTGAGTGTGTTTTAGGTGTGTTTAGGTGAGTCTTTTGTTTTGCAGGACCACTTCAGTGAGGTGATGTTCCACGTGTCAAACGTCACAAACATAAAATGTCAGGACAAAGGGCGTTTCTCTGTTTACCTCGGAAAGAAACACTATGACTTCATGGCCCACAACGACGGTCAGAGCATCCCCTGCTGCACGCTGTGTGCTCAAGTATAAATGGTCTAAACTGTCCTCTATTTTACAGACGTGAAGGAGGGCTGGGTCTCCTCTCTCCAGTTGGCTCGAGGATGTCCTAGTCCTACCCCCCCTCAGCATCATGGGCCAATCACGTTGAAGGAGCCGCGCAGTCGGGCGTACGCTGCCGTGCAGGACACTGAGCTCTGGGTGTATCCAAATAAGGACAGTTTTGTGGTAGGCGTGGCTTCGTTTGCAGTGCAGCTGAACATGGCGTCGGTGAAAAAGAGCGGGAAACACCTGTTCAGCCTCATCACGCCTTTCAAGAATTTCAGGTTTCATCTTTCTTTCAAAACACGATCAATAACGAGTGCAAAAACATTTCCCTAAACAAGCTCTGCCCTCTCCACAGCGTCTCCGTCGATTCGTCCAAAGAGCTCTCTGTCTGGATGGACACTCTCTCCTCCAGCATCAGCAGTTCCCTGGGCAGCAGCCAAGTGGCGCTGCGTCTCTGGGACCAGAACCCCAGTACCAAACTATGCGCTGATTGCGGAGCGGCGAATCCAGAGTGGGCATCTGCCAATCTGCTGCTTGTGCTTTGCCACACCTGCGCAGGTGAGAGAGACTTAACTAAAAACTGTAAGAAACATAAACTAAAGTCGCTCGCGGCGATGATGGCCCTCGCCCCGGTGGACATGCCCCCCCCCACACGGGCGGTTGAGGATTCGCGATCTCCCCGGCACACCACTCTCTCTTCCTGACAGCTGCCCAGATTGACAGCTTGTCCACCAGAAAAATGACATAATGCACCTTTAAATGTTTTGTAGGAGTCTTTGTGCCCCTTCTGGTGAACCATGAAAAATGCCACATGCCCGAAAGAATTTAATCCCCAAATTTGCACAGATCCTCCATCAGGAATTTACATAATGCACTTTTAAATGGTTTTGGGTGAGTCTGGGCTCCCCTGCTGGTCAACCGTGAAAAATGCCCCATGTCCATAATATATTTATTTATTTGTAATCATGCATATAATTTAATCCCTTGATTTGGTCCAAATCTGATAATGTAGACGTTTCATGTCTATGGTAGGGGGCGCTATAGTGTACATTGTATTGTAATCAGGTCGAAATCAAGTGTTAGTGATTAAAATTTCAGTGCGACAGGACAAAGCATGTGCATATAATATATTTTAAAATATTTTTGGGGGGAGTCCGTGTGCCCCTACTGGTCAACTGTGAATAATGCGCCATGTCCATAATATATTTTTTTGCTTGTAATCATGCATGGAATTTAATCTCAATTTTGGTACAAATCCAATAATGTTGATGTTTCATGTCTATGGTAGGGGGCGCTACAGTGTTCACTTTTCATATACTTTATAGTGTATTATATTCAGGCTGAGATCACGCATTAGTGATTCAAATTTCAGGATGACTGGACTAAGCATGTGCTTGTAATAATTTTTAAACAATTTTTTTGGCTAGTCTTTGCACCCCTACTGGCCAACTGTGAACAATGCCCCATATACGTAATATATTTATTTGTTTGTAATCATGCATAGAATTTAATTCCCGAATTTGGTCCAGATCCCATAATGTTGACATTTCATGTCTATACTAGGGGGCGCTATAGTGTTCACTTTTATTATATTTCATATTTCATTACATTCGGGCCGGGGTCACGCAGTTGTGATTTGAATTTAAGCTCTCTAGGCCAACGCCTGTGGC
This sequence comes from Taenioides sp. WSHXM2023, assembly GCA_029959045.1. Lineage (NCBI taxonomy): Eukaryota > Metazoa > Chordata > Actinopteri > Gobiiformes > Gobiidae > Taenioides > Taenioides sp. WSHXM2023. Next base: position 32,819,569 of record CM057098.1, read on the forward strand.
CGTGAGAGATCATCAAAGAAATAGGAAATTAAGGTGTTATTCGCTGGCGTGCTACGGGCAAACTGTAAGGAGTACCCCCCCCCCAAAAAAAAAATCTGATAACGTCAGATTCTATGTCTGTATGTGACATGTCAAATCTGAGCTCATATGGACCAAACACAAGCAACTTTACACTTTTTGAACACACGTAAGTCAAAGCAAATTTTTGATCCAATATTTTCCTATTCATCATAGGGGCGTGCTCCAATTCATCTTTTGGCTTGTCTCGTTGTTCTCTATCACTGTTCCGAATTTCGTTTGCCTGCGACAAACTTTGCTTGTTGCCACTCCCATAGAGGTCCGATTCTAGGCGGCGCTGTTGAGTCGGGTTGCTTTGGGCATTGTCGTGATACCCATTTTATCAATTTTTTTGCCAGGCCGATTAAATTAATTTTAACTAAACTATAACAAAGTACAGAGGACACACCTGCGCAGGTGAGAGGGAAACTTAAGCATAAAACCTGAAAGAAACAAACTAAACAATTTTCAAAGTGCAAATAGCACAGCTGCACAGGTGAGAAGATTTATACAGCAGTTCTTAGTAACCCTAACCCTAACCCTAAAGTACAGATAAATTATGAGCAGAGTTTAAAGTTTGACTTTTTTTTTTTTTTTTTTCCCCATTACAGGAGTTCACAGGTCTCTGGGAAAAGTCTCCAAAGTCAAGAGTCTGACAATGGACAACAAAGTGTGGACAGAGGCGCTCATCCAGGTCTGACACTTTCACAGACATTTTAGGTCCCCTAACCCTGACCCTGACCCTCCCCTAACCTTTGACCCTACCCTGACCTCCCTACTCCTCAGATAGTCCTGAGCCTGACAGAACCGTTTTAGATCCATATCTATAACCGGATTATAATTCTCTGTGGTCACTGTTTTTTGTGACCACAGCTCTTCATTTCCATTGGAAATCAAGGAGCAAATCAGATCTGGGCTCCTGTCGTCCCGGCAACAGAACAGCTGAGCCCTGATTCACCGGATGAAGCAAGGTCAAAGTTCATCCATGACAAATACGCCAAAGGACGATACAGACGCCTGCATGCCCTGTCTTCCAGCCAGGACCTGATGGATCAGGTACAGAACTAAACCAGGTCTAAACCATGACTAAACCGGGTCTAACCCATAGACTGTATATATAAATGGACATAGCTAACATGCTAGCCGCTGTGTTCCAAACAAGAACTGATCGTACAGGAGCTTCCTGCTCCTTCTGACTGTGGCTCCCATTGACTCACATTGGAATATTGATGCCTCTCTGTAACTGCTGATGTGAGCCTCATCATTTTGTTCTTAAAATGTTCTCATTAATTTGCTCTATATAATCTTAGGTTTTTTTCCTTAAAAAAAAATCCTATTCATAACATAGCACCTGGCTCCAAATTCGAACCCAGGTCTAAATCAGGTCTAAACTAGGCCTAAACCAGGTCTAAATTGGGTTTAAACCAGGTCTAAGCCAGGTCTAAACCCATCTGAACCAAGTCTAAATCAGGTCTAAATCAGGACTAAATCATGTCTAAACCAAGTCATGTGAATACCAGGTTGTGAGACAGACTCAAGTGTGTCAAATTGAAACACTTAAATCATGAATTGGAGGACAGCACTTTAACAGGTTTTTAACACGATTTTAACAGAACTTTAACAGGATTTTAACAGTAGTTTTTCTGCAGAGACTCAGGGAGGTGGTGTGTGGAGACGATGTGGATGAAACTCTCTCTCTGATCTGCTCTGGAGCAAAGGTCAGTGCTTCTGTGACCTTTCACCCTAAAACTTATAAGCTGATCCCGGCCTTCTGTCTAATCAGGTGACCCAGACCGATCTGCTCAGTCCCTCCCCCATTCACCTGGCAGAGAGGGCGGGGCAAGCCCTGCAGGTGGAGCTGCTGCGACTCAACGAGTTCACAGGTCAGTCCCACCAGAAATGTCCTCCTGACCAGAGAGGTCCTCCTGAGGCCCTGTCAAAATATCCACACTGTCACGCATTTTTTGTGCTGTCTGAATGTCCAGCGCTGGTCTCTAGGGGTCAATATGGAGCACAGTGCATTGGGAGAGTGTTGCAAACTCCTTTGGATAGAGACAGGTGGTTAACTGGACACAACATTTGTGAATGAAGCAGATAGAAGTGCTGGTTTATTGCACTGTAGATGCTGATTCTTAACAAAACACGACTAAATGAAGCGTTATGGTGTTAGCAATACTAGAATTAGCCGCATTACATCCAGCTGTTCAAAGAGCCTCATTTCCACATCTCATTCAAAAAGAACCATGTGGACATAGACATATCAGACAAAGGGCTGGAGGAGGGGTTAGGGGCTGGAGAAAGGGTTAGAGGCTGGAGGAAGGGTGGAGGCTAGGGTTTGTGTGAGGGGCTGTGAAAAGAGAGGGAGGAATTAGGGGCTGAGGGAGGGGTTAGGTGCAGGGGGAGGCGAAAGTGAAAGTCTCTGACGAAGCTGAATTTGTAAATCCTCCTAAAACTCTTTTTCTATCAGAAGTCCCGCCTCCACATCCGCTGAAGACCAATGACAGCACATTCTCCGCCCCCTCAGGTAACTCTCCACATTCTGACTCCGGCTCCTGATTGGTCCAGAACATTTATCTGTCATTACCTGTAACAGGTGAAGAGGAAGAGGAGCTTCACGGGAAACTGGAGGATGACCGCTTCCTGTTTTCTCTGGAGAACGATTCTGCAGCGTGCGACGTGTTGGACCTGAGAGAAGTGCATGCGGTGTTTCTGCAGAGCGGGTTAGAAACGCACATCATACAGCTACATAGCCAATGTTTACACAATTTATAACATAACTATTACAAAATTAGCAACTAAACCTGAACTACTGTATTAGCATAACTGTTACCAAAACTGTAACCTAAACTATTACCAAAACCATAAGGGTAAAGAGACCTGAGAGAAGTGCACGCCATGTTTCTGCAAAGTGGGTCAGAAATGCACAGAAACCATAACTACTAACCTAAACTATCACCAAAACCACCAAATAAACCTAAACTATTAGCAAACTATAAGAGTAAAGACACCTGAGAGAGCGGATTTAGAAACACACCATCACACAGCTGATGTTTACACAATCGATAACATAAACTATTAACATAACTATGACCAAAACTATCACCGAAACCATCACCTAGATTGTAAAGAGAAGTGCACACTGTTTCTGCAGAGCGGATCAGAAACTCACATCACATGACTACTACACCACTACACGTTACACAACTACACGACTACAGGACTATGCACTACACGCCACATGACTACAGGACTATAGGACTACACAACTACAAGACTACATGCCACATGACGACATGCCACATGACTACACGCTACACAACTACACACCACATGACTACAGGACTACACGCCACATGACTACACGCTACACAACTACACACCACATGACTACACGACTACAGGACTACATGCCACATGACTACACACCACATGACTACAGGACTACATGCCACATGACTACACAACTACACGACTACAGGACTACATGCCACATGACTACACGCCACATGACTACAGGACTACATGCCACATGACTACACAACTACACGACTACAGGACTACATGCCACATGACTACACGCCACATGACTACAGGACTACACGCCACATGACTACACGCTACACAACTACAGGACTACATGCCACATGACTACACGCCACATGACTACAGGACTACATGCCACATGACTACACGCCACATGACTACAGGACTACATGCCGCATGACTACACAACTACACGACTACAGGACTACACGCCACATGACTACACGCTACACAACTACACACCACATGACTACAGGACTACACGCCACATGACTACACGCTACACAACTACACACCACATGACTACACGACTACAGGACTACATGCCACATGACTACACGCCACATGACTACAGGACTACACGCCACATGACTACAGGACTACACGCCACATGACTACACAACTACATGACTACAGGACTACACGCCACATGACTACAGGACTACACGCCACATGACTACAGGACTACATGCCACATGACTACAGGACTACACGCCACATGACTACAGGACTACACGCCACATGACTACACAACTACATGACTACAGGACTACACGCCACATGACTACAGGACTACATGCCACATGACTACAGGACTACACGCCACATGACTACAGGACTACACGCCACATGACTACACAACTACATGACTACAGGACTACACGCCACATGACTACAGGACTACACGCCACATGACTACACAACTACATGACTACAGGACTACACGCCACATGACTACAGGACTACATGCCACATGACTACAGGACTACACGCCACATGACTACAGGACTACACGCCACATGACTACACAACTACATGACTACAGGACTACACGCCACATGACTACAGGACTACATGCCACATGACTACAGGACTACATGCCACATGACTACAGGACTACACGCCACATGACTACAGGACTACACGCCACATGACTACACAACTACACAACTACAGGACTACATGCCACATGACTACACGCCACATGACTACAGGACTACATGCCACATGACTACACAACTACACGACTACAGGACTACATGCCACATGACTACAGGACTACATGACTACAGGACTACATGCCACATGACTACACAACTACACGACTACAGGACTACATGCCACATGACTACACGCCACATGACTACACAACTACATGCCACATGACTACAGGACTACATGACTACAGGACTACATGCCACATGACTACACGCCACATGACTACAGGACTACACGCCACATGACTACAGGACTACATGACTACAGGATTACATGCTACACGACTACACGCCACACGATTTTGGCCTGAGTCTCATAGCGCCCCCTTCTGTCTTTTCCAGGGACACTCCTCAGTTCCAGATCCTCACTCTGAATGGAACTCTGGTCTGTGCAGCCGACTCCATACAAGAACTGCTCTCACACTACTACCACATACTTAAGGTAAGACCAAGACTAAACTGGGTCTAAACCAAGATTAAACCAGGACAAAACCAGGTCTAAACCAGGACTAAAACAGGACTAAACCAGGACTGTGAAAGGCTTTAATCTGATTGGTCACTCTCCTCAGGTGATCCTGCCCTCAAGTGTGTCTGACGCAGAGGTGGGCGGGGCCTTAGCCATCAGTAAAGTATGTGTAGTGGAGATGGGTGTCCGCAGCAGCCAATCAGACGCCTGGATCCTGCTGTGGGTGGGCGGAGTCAGTCTTCACCAAAAACAGAGTTACCTCCAACTGCATCCAATCACACGCTATGGTGAGACTCACTGTCCAATCACACGTCACAGTGAGTCTGTCCAATCACACGTCACAGTGAGTCTGTCCAATCACACGTCACAGTGAGTCTGTCCAATCACACGCCACAGTGAGTCTGTCCAATCATATGCCACGATGAATCTGTCCAATCACACGCCACGGTGAGACTCACTGTGTTGAAGTGTTTGGAAGAGCTGTGATGCGGCACACTGTATGTGTTGGTGTGTGTGTGTTGGTGTGTGTGTTTGACGTGTGGCAAATGACCGTGTCATTGGTGTGTTTTGGCCTTTGTTTTGTGTCTTTTTTGACACAGTTACATTTCCTGGTTGTTAGCTCAGCTAAACTCACACATTTGGATCAGTAAATGAACTGAACTTATCTTGTGAAAGGATGATCTGTTTTTCCTGCTTCGTTATTTATTTTATTTTTTATTTTATTTATTTATTTAACAAGGACAATGCAGTCATAGTCACAGGCAGAGCATGCAGCTAATGTAACGCATATATAGTGTGTAGCTAGTGCTAATTCTCGCCTCCTGTCCCTGATTGGGCTTTTCCCTACACCAAACACTTATAGAATTAGAAAGACCAAATACAGAAAGTTAAATCTCTGGCTTTGCATCTGTCTGAGGCGGCGGCCATCTTGGGACGACATCTGTTGCACAAGTTGCACTTGACCAGACTTTATGTGACTTCTGTGATTTCTATGGCTAATCATGCTAATGGTGTTTTCTTTTTATTTTGTGTTTTGCAGAGATGGATCCATCTGAAAACACTGTGACCCTGGACACCAGAGACAGGTGACTCTTTAGCCAGTCATGTTACAGAGAATAGAGCACATCCCCTTACACGGGCCAGTTGCAGAACTGATCTGTTGTTGGTCAATTTATGGATTGATCATGTGCTCTGCCCTCTCCTTGGTCGGTTTCAGGAGTATGTCGTTCCGATTCGAAGACAATTTGAGCTGCTCTTCCTGGTTCAGCCATCTGTGCTCTGTACTCAACGCTCAGCAAGCCAATCAGAGCCCAGCACTTAAACCAGGAACCAATCCAATCTCACCGCCATACCCATCAGCCAATCAGAATGCAGGATTGTCTCCACAAGCCAATCAGAGGGGAGGGCTGTACCCGGTGAAGTCAGTGAAGGGAAGAGTTCCTGCGTCAATCGAACGCTGCATTTCTCATATCACAGCTCATGGTACGATGACTAGGTCAAAAATGGGACTAAACCAGGTCTAAACCAGGACTAAACCAGGTCTAAACCAAGACTAAAACAGGACTAAACCAGGTCATTCCTATAATGGCACAGTATAACGTTGTGTTGTGTGCATTGCTCAGGTCTGAAGGTAGAGGGCGTGTACCGCCGTAGTGGTCTGACAAACAAAGTGAACCGATTGGTGGAGGCACTGATGAGGTCACCAGACTCCGCCCCTCTGGAGAGCGATGAGCAGGGCGTCCTGGACGCGGCCACCGCCCTCAAACGCATCGTACGACAAATGAATCAACTGGTCCCTGAACGCCACATGCCACAATGGAACCAAGCTGCAGGTCAGCAGTGACAGTAACAGTAGTAGTAGCAGTAGTAGCAGTAGCAGTAGTAGTAGTAGTAGTGGTGGTAGTAGCAGTAGTAGTAGCAGTAGTAGTTGTAGTAGTAGTAATGGTAGTAGCAGTAGTATTAGTAGTAGAAGTAACACTTTAGTCTCTGTTCTGTTGCAGTGATTTCAGACGAACGCTCCCGATTCGCCGCCTACAAACAGTTACTACGAGATCTGCCCGACGACAACAGAGCCACTCTTAACGCGCTGTTTGCACATTTCTACATGTAAGTGCCCCTAAACCCTAACCTTAACTTCTACATGTAAGTGCCCCTAAACACTAAACCCTTACCCTAACTTTTACGTGTAAATTACCCTAAACCCCAACCTTACCTTCTATATGTACCTGCCCCTAAACACTAAACCCCAACTAAACCTAACTTCTGCATCTAACTGCCCCTAAGCACGCTTCCTAGACACTACACCCGTCCCCTAAACACTAGCGAGCAAAAGTTTTATGGACTGGAGGGTGATTAAGTGAAGCGATCAGAGGGAGGAGAGAGAGTGGAGAGAGATGATGAGTGGGGAGGGAGGTACAGAGTGAGAGAAAGAGAGAGACAGAGAAGAAAACGGGATAATCAAGAGAGTTTTATTAACTGAGAGTTAGTGAGTAAGGTAACAAGGCAGAGAGGGCCAGAAGAAGGAGGGAGGTAATGAGAGGGGGAAGGGTTAGGGTTAGGGTAGGGGGGGTTTGGGTTATTTTGAAAAAGCTTGCGACTTTTTCAAAATAACCCAAAATCTGCTCAAATCAAGGCAAATCACAACAGAAAATCACAGACTAAAAATCATGTACTATTATACCCTATATAAACACATATACCTCCCCCTTCTCTATCTCTCTTTGCTCTGCCCTGCCTCACCTGTCTTACCTGTCTTACCTGTGTCCTCAGGATCCAGGTGTTCTCACAGGTGAACCGGATGTCTGCTCAAAATCTGGCCTTAGTCCTGATCCCAACCCTGTTTCAGACCCTGAACCAGGATTTGGTCCGACTGCTGCGAGAGTTCATCATCCACCACACACTGCTCTTCCTGGTAACCCCGCCTCTAAATCCACCTCATAACCCTAACTCTGCCTCCTACCCCTAACCCTGCCTCCTTCCTCCTAACCCCGCCTCCTAACCATCGAAATACACAGAAGTCACATAAAGGCTGGTCAGATACGACTTGAGCTACACTAAAGGATGTGGTCCCAAAATGGCTGCCTCCTCAGACAGACACAAAGCCAGAGATTAAACTTTCTTTATTTGGTCATTTTAAGTCTATAAACAATAAAGCAGGAAAAGTCAGTTACACTCATTTGCTGCTATACATGTATGAGTTCAGTTAAGCTAGCAGCCAGGAAAACTGTTTATTTACAATTAGATTACAAAATAGATGTTTATATTTGTAATAAAGATCATTTAAAGAAACCATAAGTGACAGAAAACTATTGTTACCATTGATTTCAGTCCTTGTCATTCATAAATTATTTTAAATCAATTTTGACCATAGACAGTATAAAGAAGTGTTCTAAGTGAGTGTGATGTCACCCACAGTGTTCAGTGCCACTCAAATTAAGCTCACGATGGTAACAGTTACCAGGTGAATTTGGAGCCAGGTTCTATATTATGAATAGGATTTTTTAAGAAACAAAATAGAGGGAAAAAAACAAGGATCATGTAGAGTGGGTTAATATGAACATTTTAAGAACAAAATGATGAGGCTCTCAGCAGCAGTTGCAGAGAGATAATATTCCAATGTAAGTCAACGGGAGCCAGAGTCAGAAGGAGCCGGAAGAGCTCGCATGCCAACTTCCTATTTGGAATGTGGCGTTAGGGTTAGGCTAACGCGTAAGCTATGTCCATTTATATATAAAGTCTATGGTTCTGACAAGTAAAGTAACAGTTATGTGTAGTAAAGGTTAGTGGCCACTTGAGGGTGCACTACAGTGGCTCTATGTATTTATTATGGTTAAACTTGTTGCCATAAAAATCTTACTTCTTAACATAAAAAACCCAAACAAACACTATTGTATAAACAATATCCATAGTGGTTGTTGATATAAAATCTAAAATAGTCCCAGTATGGCGGTCACTCCGTCAGGATACACTCCACTGGTTTATAACAGTGGAGGAGGTTCGATGTATTTCTATGCCTCCTAACCCCTAAACCCACACCCTAACCCAGCCCCCAAACCCACCCTCTAACGGTGCCTCCTTCCTCCTAACTGCGCCTCTTCTGTCTTGTGGACGTTTTAGAGTATTTTAGAGCATTAATAATATTTAATGTTTTTCAGGCTGGGTTGGACGGTGAGGACGAGATCACTTTTCTCTGACAAAGTGTTCTTATTCTTACTTACTTTCTTTTAATGTAAATGTTTTGGTGCTGGATTTGGTGAAAATTTTATTCATAAACCTCAAAATAAAATGCTTTTTAAAGTATGTCTCATCTGTTTTTTTTTTTTTTTTTTTTTTTTTTATTATTACTTACCTGCTAAAGGTTTTCTGTGGCCTGATCATTCTAAGAAAAATTGCAAATATACCCCTAGAGGTCGGTGGAGTCCATTTCCAGGCCATCTGTGTTGGAACCTCAGGCAGTCTGTGGACAAGAGTATGAGAGTATGGTTTCCTCATGGATCTGTAATAAGACACTCCCCCTCTGTCCCTGTGTGAGATTGACTAGTGGCCCCTCCAGGTACTGCAGCTCCTGGGAGCTCCAGCCCAGGAACAATTCTCCCATAGAACCTGACCTGACCAGGGTTAGGGTTAGGGCTATAATCCAGTATAATACCCCTTTAGAAAAGGCATGCATAGAAAACCTGTGAGGTATGTTAACAATAAATACATTTTATTTATTTATTTATTTATTTATTTATTTGAAAGGGACAGTGCACATTAATGAACATATGATACATATGTAAATATGCCAGATTATAGCCACAGGCTAATTTCCATCTGTTGTCCCTGGACAGGTTGATGGTGCCAATTAAAAGGTCACACAAACAATAAAACAAGAGAACAATACATTAAAAACACAGATTACACACAGGAGCGATTCACAATCAAAAAACTCAGGAGAGTTACACAATTCATATTGCACTAGTCCTAAAGTGCTAAGTGTATTGCACAAGTCCTAAAGTGCTGAGTGCTGAATGTATTGCACAAGTCCTAAAGTGCTGAGTGCTGAATGTATTGTACAAGTCCTAAAGTGCTGAGTGCTGAATGTATTGCACAAGTCCTAAAGTGCTGAGTGCTGAATGTATTGTACAAGTCCTAAAGTGCTGAGTGCTGAATGTATTGCACAGGTCCTAAGGCAGTTACTGCTTTTGCCTATTTAAAAAGGGGCAAGGGGCAAAAAGGGCAGGAGCTTAAGCCTCATTGCCCCTCCTCTGCATGTGTCTGATACTGTGTATGGTCAGAGGTCAAAGGCTAAACTGAGTTTGATCCATTTACTAAAACTGGCGGATGGATGGAACCTGCCTGAATGACTGAGAGTGTACACAGACAGACGTCCTACCTCCTCCTGCACTCATCCAGGGTTAGTGAAAGAAGTCTGAGGTCTAAAATGACCCTGAAGAGTCTGGTCCCAGGAACAGCCCACACACTTCAGTCTGAAGAAGTGTGTGGGATTAGTGTGGGATATAATAATCCCACTCCAAACACTTTTACTGACAAACCATTGGCTGTGGACTTCTCCATTTAAGAGCCCTGTCATTAATAGAGCATTTTCAAAACAATAAAAGGTAACATGGTGAAAATATGTGATGATTAATACCCCACAGAAGTGTAATAGCCCCTCTTGAATACCCCATAGAAGTGTAATAGCCCCTCTTTAATACCCCATAGAATTGTAACACCACTCTTTAATAACCCATAGAATTGTAATACCCCTCTTTAATACCCTACAGAATTATAATACCCCTCTTTAATACCCCATAAAATTGTAATACCTCTTTTTTAATACCCCATAGAATTGTAATACCCCTCTTTAATACCCTACAGAATTATAATACCCCTCTTTAATACCCCATACACTGCGTTCCAAATTATTATGCAAATTGTGTTTAAGTGTCATAAAGGTAATATTTTTACGGAGTGTCTATTTGCACCCTGGGTGTTAATATTTAAATGGACACGATTCTTCTGTTTACACCCACCTCAAGAAAAAAGGGAACGCTGACGTGTTTGCTTACGTCATTTCCTGTGAAAAGTGCGGGAAACTGGATTTGAGAATCAACCAAATAAAAGTCAAAACGAACTGATGTAAGGTAAAGTAAAAGGTAAGTCAATGTTGCTACAAAATATATTTGCAATGCCTGTCCGACCCTTACTATTTGTGTAATTAAGCTGAAAGCATCACAGCATCATGGACAGTTTATTTATCTTGTGCCATGTAGAGTTAGCGATTATGCTAGCGGATCTGTGTATTCAGTTCAAGTACAGCCTCAAGTAAGTAACATTAAAAGTGGTTCAAATGTAAAAGCATTTGGCCCTCGTAAGCAGCAACTAAGTCCAATTCACCGTACAATGTGCTTATTTTCTTTTAAAGCTGTAAGTTAACTAGGGATGAGACACAAATTTCAAATAGTCGAATATTCGTTATACGTTCAAATATCGAATAGTAATTTCGAATACCGTTTTAGCCAAATCTCACTTCAGGGACCACCAAACCATTTAAGGGAAACCAAAACTACTATAGAGCCACATCAGCCCGTTTGAGATTATAATGTTTTTAATGCAGCTTTGCGCACAAAAACGAAACTTAACTCCACAAAGCTCATTTGCATAAAATACCCGGTGAAAAAAACAGTTCGCTCTGATGCGGAGCTTCTACCGGACTAAAGGACTCGACTCAGTGGATTCTGTGTGTTCTTCTTGTCACAGAGGGATGTGCTCCTCGTGGTGAGTCTGTTCTGAGTGTATATTCCGTTGGAGATGGTTCATGTTAAACTTTTCAGAGATCAAACGTGCATGTTGTACGTGTGCAGATTGTATGTGTGCATGTCGTGTGTGCATGTCGTACGTGTGCAGATCGTATGTGTGCATGTCGTGTGTGCATGTCGTACGTGTGCAGATCGTATGTGTGCATGTCGTGTGTGCATGTCGTGTGTGCATGTCGTACGTGTGCAGATCGTATGTGTGCATGTCGTACGTGTGCAGATCGTATGTGTGCATGTCGTGTGTGCATGTCGTACGTGTGCAGATCGTATGTGTGCATGTCGTGTGTGCATGTCGTGTGTGCATGTCGTACGTGTGCAGATCGTATGTGTGCATGTCGTACGTGTGCAGATCGTATGTGTGCATGTCGTGTGTGCATGTCGTACGTGTGCAGATCGTATGTGTGCATGTCGTGTGTGCATGTCGTACATGTGCATGTCGTACGTGTGCAGATCGTACATGTGCATGTCGTATGTGTGCATGTCGTACATGTGCATGTCGTACGTGTGCAGGTTCAGCGCAGCTCTTTATTTAACAGCGGTCATTTCACTCATGTACAGTCACTTTATTTACTTTGGCTCCCGTGTCACTTTCGTCTCCAAGCAAATTGTCCCTTGCGCTGTCCTCTTCATCACGCGTGCCCTGTCCTCTTCATCACGCGTGCGCTGTCCTCTTCATCACGCGTGCGCTGTCCTCTTCATCACGCGTGCGCTGTCCTCTTCATCACGCGTGCCCTGTCCTCTTCATCACGCGTGCCCTGTCCTCTTCATCACGCGTGCGCTGTCCTCTTCATCACGCGTGCCCTGTCCTCTTCATCACGCGTGCGCTGTCCTCTTCATCACGCGTGCGCTGTCCTCTTCATCACGCGTGCGCTGTCCTCTTCATCACGCAGCAGTCCAGCCTTTCCAAACCTGTTGGTGATTGTGGATTTTTCACACGGCTCCACGCTGTCACAATGCATGATATAGTGTTCTATAGTGATGGGTCGGTCGCGAACGAAACAGCTCTTAGAACCGGCTCTTTGAAGTCAACGACGGGAGCCAGATCCTTATTGGGAGCAGTGTTTATTAAGTTTTTTTGCGGACGAAAACGAGACGAAAGCTAAATAAAAATGACTTTTAAATGACTAAAACGATGACGAAATAGACGGACATTTTCATCAACAAATAAAAGACGAAATGAAAATATAACCTGTGACGAATAATAGATCCATGGTGACGAATAAGTGTCAGGACTCCTCAGGAGAAGAGAGAGAGGAACGAGCGGCCGCTGCGCTAAAGAGCCAATCACAGCACGCGTTGTTGCGCGGTGCCGAAAAGCTCACGCGCCCCGCCGAGAAACATGAGGAGGACAGAGGAGCAACAAGTGCTAAGAGAAGATGTTGGCGACTGGGATTGGGAGAAAAAGACGGTCTGACCTGTGGTCTCACTTCACGTTTGATAAAGAGAATAAGACGAGTGTAAACCATGTGGCGCGTCAATCAAGGGGAAAAAGAGTTAGGGTTAGAGTTTTACAGTTCAAAGGTTGTTACAGTACTTGTTATGCATTAATAAGCTGCAGTAATAAACTGTATAAGGCAAAAGGGCCTTTGACACCTGCACTTTAATTTTTTTTTTAATATATTTTGGATTTAGCTGTGAATTATCATTTTGACAGTTATTGCTGTGGTTTACACTGGTGTCATAAAGACACAGCAATAATTTATACTGTCTTTGTGCTTTGTTTGCTACTGCTTTTCCATTTAAACATTGAAACACATTGTCAATAAAAACAGTTGTGTTTAAATATAAAGTGTGAAATGTTTGCATATTAATATCCCGATTTCAAGAAAGTATAGTTTTATGTTCAATGTAAGAGGTAAAAATTGATACGTGTGAAAAGCTTTTAGTCGACTAAATCTATTGTAATTTTAGTCGACTAAAACTGTTTTCATTTTAGTCGACTAAAACTAGACTAAAACTAAAACAAATCTGATGACTAAAACTAGACTAAAATTAAAAGTAATTTTAGTCAAAAGACTAAGACTAAAACTAAATTAAAATTCCTTGTCAAAATTAACACTGATTGGGAGCCGTGTTTATTTTTCTTTCTATCACCCTCTCCCTCTTTCACTTTTTTCTCTTCACGCCGCAGACCCGTGGGAGTTTTACCGTGGGCAGCGGCCGAAAACGAAACTTTCAGAAATATGTGTGTGCGTAGGATAGAAATCCGTGAATATTTGGCTGTAGTTGAGCATAAAATAAATAGACCAGGACTAATCTTGGGCTCGAGAGAGAGAGAGACCCAGACCGGTGTCAATAAAGCGCTAGCGGGCGACTGCTCCCTGCGCTCAGCCCCGCGGGTGCTGCGCTCAGCCCCGCGGGTGCTGCGCTCAGCCCCGCGGGTGCTGCGCTCAGCCCCGGTCCTTTCGGCTGCGGTCACCCGACATCTGCGCGAGCGCACCTCCAGCCTGTCCCGACACTCAGTCCTGGTTCAGTTATGGTTTAGTCCTGCTTTACACATGGTTTAGACCTGCTTTAGTCCTGGTTTAGTCCTTTTTCAGTCCTGGTTTAGACCTGGTTTAGTCCTGCTTTAGACCTGGTTCAGTTCTGGTTTAGTCCTTTTTCAGTCCTGGTTTAGACCTGGTTTAGACCTGGTTTAGTTCTGGTTTAGACCTGGTTCAGTTCTGGTTTAGACCTGGTTTAGACGTGGTTCCTGGTTTAGACCTGGTTCAGTTTTGGTTTAGTCCTGAATTATTTATTTTATGTTCAACTACAGCCAAATTTCTATCCTATGCACACAAATATTTCTGAATGTAAATGTAACCGGCGTGCTTGAGCCGACTGATTAACAAACTTCTGCGTTGTGTTGTGTAGATGAAATGAGTCGCACACAGGGGTTCGCCATTCAGGAGGAGATTTACTGTGTGAAACACAAAAATATCAGAATACAGCCACTCCAAGCTTCACAGCTCCACACACATCTCCCCTCTGCTTTCCTCATAGCAACTGAGGTGTTATAACAATGTTACTAATTACAATTCAATATTTTTTACAGTGTGATCGTACATTTTACAGGTAAATCCCCCAATGATGGCTATTTTATATTTTTAAAGTAACAATAGCTCATGTATAAAAGGTACATGTTATATGAATTACAATATTGGAAAAAGAACATTCAGTGATGCTGCACAATATAATGCTCACATACCTGTGTGAAACACAAAAATATCAGAATACAGCCACTCCAAGCTTCACAGCTCCACACACATCTGCAGACAAATGAAGAGCACAACAGACACATGTGAGACTGCGCTTGCTAGCCTAAATTCACTTGCTAACAGTACATTTTCTAAGTGCTGTATTTAAATAAAAAGACGCTATTTCACACATGTTTTACCAACAGGAACAATGGCAAAGTGGACTGGAGGGTGTGCTCCAGCTACAGGGGAATTGCACTCCTCAGCCTCCCTGGTAAGGTCTATTCCAGGGTACTGGAGAGGAGAATCCGACCGATGGTTGAACCTCGGATCGAGGAGGAGCGGTGTGGTTTTCGTCCCGGCCGCGGAACGCTGGACCGGGTCTATGCTCTCCGTCTGGTGCTCCAGGGTTCGTGGGAGTTTGCCCGACCGGTCCGCATGTGCTTTGTGGATCTGGAGAAGGCATTCCACCGTGTCCCTCGTGGGGTCCTGTGGAGGGGTGCTCTGGGAGTATGGGGTCCGGTGCCCTATCGATATGGCCTACCCGTCCATCTGAGCTACCGAGCGCTACTGCGCGTGCGCACCGCCCCTAAGTGCTGTTACAGTTTAAATGTCCGTCCATTTCAGCTACCCGAGGCAGAAGTGTTGTTTTCAGCTGTGACAAGTAAGTAACATATTAACAGTGTATTGATTTTATTGAATGTTTTAAACAATTAAGCATGTAAGGAACCATATGTACATTTTAGATTTGCGGCAGAATACCTATGTCAGATTGTAATAGTTTGGATTTAACAGTTGACTGCATCGTTATCGTTTTCATTACATTCTATTTTGTTATTTTGTTTCCATGTGAACATAGAAAACTTAACTCTGATTAGAAAGGCGCTGTATAATTAGCCTATATTTAGCCAATGATTAGAATGATGAAATATAACATCATAATAATTCTTGTAAGCCTATCTAGTACTAGGTCTACACTTGTATGAATTAAGTTATGGTTCTATAAACGAGTAGGATCGGTTTGGAAGACTAAAGAACAAGGCTACCTTAATGTAAAATGGGCTACCTACATAGTAAAAAATGTTTTGTTTTGTGTTTTACAGTTTCTTACATTTCTGAACGCAAATATGGAGAGATGCAAGGAGGTTTTTGAGTACCTGACTAGGGGGGAATACCCACAAGGGTATACAAGGGTATACCGAGTCTCAGAAGTTGAGCTAAAGGAGGTATTGTCAGAAGTTTACAGTAAAGGGTAAGTACGCAAAGGTGTGTTCAAATTCGTCCGTGTCTCGGAAAATGTTGTTTATCGCTTTGTGATTGTTCGCTGCAAATGGACAGCTCTTCTACGGAGATACTAGAGGAGTGATCCAAACGAGAGATGAAGCTGGATCGGTTCGTTGAATTCCATTCGTCACCAATTGGGGGACATCATTAAAACGAGAGCAGCGATATGATCCGGATTTTACTGGGTTGGCATGTCAGTGGATATTGACAAATGGGTATGTGTTGGATGTGACTTATTTCTGTATTATGTTTATCATTTTGTTCAGCCAATTAGATTAGGACATTATTAATTTATCGTGACTATTTTCTTAAAGGTCTCGGAGTGTGACAGATGCCAGAGAACTGGAAGATCTTTGGCTGTTGCACAGCCATTGCAAAGCATTAAGGTAAATGTATAGAGTGCTATTAATAATAATAATAATAATAATAATAATAATAATAATAATAATAATACATTTATTTATTCTTTCTGGACACTCGAGGTCTCCTTACAACAAGTACAGTAAACATTAGGCAGTTAAAAGCAACAGTTAAAATACATACAAAAACAAACAGTAAAACTTTTAAACAGTAAAACTTTTAAAAACTTTAAAAGGACAGTGCAGTTATGGTTGAAAGGCCAGTCTGAACAGATGAGTTTTGAGTTTGGATTTGAAGTGTGGAAGTGTGTCAGTGTTGCGGAGGTCAGGAGGGAGAGAGTTCCAGAGCCGAGGAGCAGAGCGGCTGAATGCCCTGCTCCCCATAGTGACAAGACGGGCGGAGGGGAAAGAGAGCCGGAGAGAGGAGGAGGAGCGGAGGGAGCGGAGAGAGGAGGAGGAGCAGAGAGAGCGGAGAGAGGAGGAGCAGAGAGAGGAGGAGGAGCGGAGAGAGGAAGAGGAGCGGAGAGAGGAGGAGGAGCGGAGAGAGCAGGAGGAGCGGAGGAGGAGCGGAGAGAGGAAGAGGAGCGGAGAGAGCAGGAGGAGCGGAGAGAGCGAGCAGGTGTGGCGATATGGAGGATGTCAGAGAGATATGGAGGTGCAAGGTTGTGGATGACTTTGAATGTGTGGAGCAGGATTTTGTATTGAAGTGGTTCGTGATGGAGCCAGTGGAGCTGTTGTAGGATGGTGTGATGTGGTTGATGGAGGGTGTGTGTGTGTGTGTGTGTGTGTGTGGGTGTGTGTGTGGGTGTGTGTGTGTGTGTGTGTGTGTGTGGTTGTGTGTGGGTGTGTGTGTGATAATGCGAGCGGCTGAACTCTGAACCAGCTGAAGTTTATGGAGAGTTTTTTGCGGGAGACCAAACAAAAGAGAGTTGTGGTAATCCAGGCGGGAAATGACGAGGCTGTGCGCAAGTACGGCAGTGGACTGAGGAGTAAGGGAGGGCCGGAGACGATGTATGTTTCGGAGGTGGAAGTAGGCAGAGCGGGTGACGTTGTTTATGTGAGAGGTGAAGGAGAGGGTGCTATTGAGGATGACACCCAGACTCTTAACCTGAGGGGAGGGAGAGATGGAGGAGCCGATGTGAATGGAGAAATTATTGATCTTGCTTAGGCTGGATTTGGTGCCTACAAGAAGAAGTTCAGTTTTATTGCTATTGAGTTTGAGAAAGTTGGAGGTGAAACAGGATTTGACTTTATTGATACGGGTGACAAGGGCTGATGGTGGGAGTGTGGAGTTAGGTTTACTGGAGAGGTAGAGCTGGGTGTCATCCGCGTAGCAGTAGAAGTGGATGTGGTGTTTCCGGAAAATGTGGCCGAGGGGGAGAAGACAGATGATAAAAAGGAGAGGACCGAGGACAGAACCCTGGGGAACACCTGTGGAGATGGAGGCAGTATGAGAAGTGAAGGATTTGAGTTGAATGAACTGAGTGCGGTCGGAAAGATAGGAGTGAAACCAGGTGAGGACTGTGCCAGAGATGCCAATAGAAGAGAGTCTGTTGACGAGGATGGAATGAGAAATGGTGTCGAAGGCCGAACTAAGATCAAGCAGAAGGAGAATGGATAATAAATCAGAGTCGGCAGAGAGGAGAAGATCATTTGTGATTCTGAGGAGGGGCTGTTCCAGTGCTATGGAGGGGACGGAAGCCAGACTGGAAATGTTCATACAG
>CM057098.1:32842972-32878221 GCA_029959045.1 Taenioides sp. WSHXM2023
TCTAACTGTAAGCCCATCTGTAGGGTCTTGTGGTGACGGAGGAGTGGCACCATGCCCCTCCGTACCCCCGCAGCCCACAACACGGACCACAGAGGCACAGGAACGGGGCTCTGGCCCGGAAAACCGGGAACCCGCAGCACGAGGGAGCTCTGGCAGAGTTAGATAATAAAAGCCTGCCTCTAAAAAGAGACAGGACAAGCACGGGCTCACGCACGGCCACGGGAACGCCACCCTCCGTCCCTCTCATTTTTTAGGGTCCAATCGGTTCATCTTTTAGGGTCCCATCGGTTAAATCCAACCAGGTAAGAATAAAGGTAAGTATATTATTTACATATTTAAAGGAACCGATTAAATGAACTGATTAAAAGAACCGATTAATATAAACAAAAGTAGGAATCAGGTAAGTATCTTGTTGTTATTTAGAAATAAGGTAAGTATCTTGTTGTTATTTATATAAAACAAATAAAAAAGTGCCTATGGAACGACGCGTTTCGATTATCTGTGTATCTTCTTCAGGTTCAAGGCACTAGAAATAATGAGTTCATGTTGACTTCAATGGCTCAATTCATGTGGACTTCACCAGCATGTAATCTGTTGAACTGCCGCTGGTGAAGTGACAAGCAGCACTCTGCCCGCTATTTATATAGGAGCCTGAACAATTTTTTTTTTTTTTTTTTTTTTTTTTTTTTTTTTTTTTTTTTTTTTTTTTTTTTTTTCAATAGTCTTTTTTTTAATATGAACAACTTCGAATCAGCCAATTTTAGGGTTAGGGTTAGGGTCAACTAGGGTTAGGTTTAGGTAAAAAGTCCAAATTGTGGTTAAGGTTAGGGTTGAGGTCAAGGCTAGGGTTAGGATTAGGTTTAGCCATCAGGTTAGGGTTAGGGTTAGGGTTACCTAGGGTTAGGTTTAGGCAAGAGGTTAAAATCTGGTTAAGATTAGGGTTGAGGTTAGGGTTAGGGTTAGGTTTAGGTCCGAAGTGGGAATCAAATTGGGATTAAATTTAGGTCTTGTCAATTAAAATAATACTTTTAAATAGCCCTCTACAAATGGTCCTTCCAATAATCATCTCACACCCAGTCAAAGTCGTTTTTCTATATTTTCTTCTCTAGTGTTCTTTAGCTCCTTAGTTCTTTAGTGTGTTTCCTCTTTGGTTCTTTAGTTCTTTAGCTTTGTTGCTCTTTTTAGCTCCTTAGTTCTTTAGTGTGTTTCCTCTTTGGTTCTTTAGTTCTTTAGCTTTGTTGCTCTTTTTAGTTCCTTAGTTCTTTAGTGTTTCCTCTTTGGTTCTTTAGTTCTTTAGCTTTGTTGCTCTTTTATTCTCCAGTACTTTGGCTCGTGGAGGCATCTAACTGTAAGCCCATCTGTAGGGTCTTGTGGTGACGGAGGAGTGGCACCATGCCCCTCCGTACCCCCGCAGCCCACAACACGGACCACAGAGGCACAGGAACGGGGCTCTGGCCCGGAAAACCGGGAACCCGCAGCACGAGGGAGCTCTGGCAGAGTTAGATAATAAAAGCCTGCCTCTAAAAAGAGACAGGACAAGCACGGGCTCACGCACGGCCACGGGAACGCCACCCTCCGTCCCTCTCATTTTTTAGGGTCCAATCGGTTCATCTTTTAGGGTCCCATCGGTTAAATCCAACCAGGTAAGAATAAAGGTAAGTATATTATTTACATATTTAAAGGAACCGATTAAATGAACTGATTAAAAGAACCGATTAATATAAACAAAAGTAGGAATCAGGTAAGTATCTTGTTGTTATTTAGAAATAAGGTAAGTATCTTGTTGTTATTTATATAAAACAAATAAAAAAGTGCCTATGGAACGACGCGTTTCGATTATCTGTGTATCTTCTTCAGGTTCAAGGCACTAGAAATAATGAGTTCATGTTGACTTCAATGGCTCAATTCATGTGGACTTCACCAGCATGTAATCTGTTGAACTGCCGCTGGTGAAGTGACAAGCAGCACTCTGCCCGCTATTTATATAGGAGCCTGAACAATTTTTTTTTTTTTTTTTTTTTTTTTTTTTTTTTTTTTTTTCAATAGTCTTTTTTTTAATATGAACAACTTCGAATCAGCCAATTTTAGGGTTAGGGTTAGGGTCAACTAGGGTTAGGTTTAGGTAAAAAGTCCAAATTGTGGTTAAGGTTAGGGTTGAGGTCAAGGCTAGGGTTAGGATTAGGTTTAGCCATCAGGTTAGGGTTAGGGTTAGGGTTACCTAGGGTTAGGTTTAGGCAAGAGGTTAAAATCTGGTTAAGATTAGGGTTGAGGTTAGGGTTAGGGTTAGGTTTAGGTCCGAAGTGGGAATCAAATTGGGATTAAATTTAGGTCTTGTCAATTAAAATAATACTTTTAAATAGCCCTCTACAAATGGTCCTTCCAATAATCATCTCACACCCAGTCAAAGTCGTTTTTCTATATTTTCTTCTCTAGTGTTCTTTAGCTCCTTAGTTCTTTAGTGTGTTTCCTCTTTGGTTCTTTAGTTCTTTAGCTTTGTTGCTCTTTTTAGCTCCTTAGTTCTTTAGTGTGTTTCCTCTTTGGTTCTTTAGTTCTTTAGCTTTGTTGCTCTTTTTAGTTCCTTAGTTCTTTAGTGTTTCCTCTTTGGTTCTTTAGTTCTTTAGCTTTGTTGCTCTTTTATTCTCCAGTACTTTGGCTCGTGGAGGCATCTAACTGTAAGCCCATCTGTAGGGTCTTGTGGTGACGGAGGAGTGGCACCATGCCCCTCCGTACCCCCGCAGCCCACAACACGGACCACAGAGGCACAGGAACGGGGCTCTGGCCCGGAAAACCGGGAACCCGCAGCACGAGGGAGCTCTGGCAGAGTTAGATAATAAAAGCCTGCCTCTAAAAAGAGACAGGACAAGCACGGGCTCACGCACGGCCACGGGAACGCCACCCTCCGTCCCTCTCATTTTTTAGGGTCCAATCGGTTCATCTTTTAGGGTCCCATCGGTTAAATCCAACCAGGTAAGAATAAAGGTAAGTATATTATTTACATATTTAAAGGAACCGATTAAATGAACTGATTAAAAGAACCGATTAATATAAACAAAAGTAGGAATCAGGTAAGTATCTTGTTGTTATTTAGAAATAAGGTAAGTATCTTGTTGTTATTTATATAAAACAAATAAAAAAGTGCCTATGGAACGACGCGTTTCGATTATCTGTGTATCTTCTTCAGGTTCAAGGCACTAGAAATAATGAGTTCATGTTGACTTCAATGGCTCAATTCATGTGGACTTCACCAGCATGTAATCTGTTGAACTGCCGCTGGTGAAGTGACAAGCAGCACTCTGCCCGCTATTTATATAGGAGCCTGAACAATTTTTTTTTTTTTTTTTTTTTTTTTTTTTTTTTTTTTTTTTTTTTTTTTTTTTTTTTTTTTTTTCAATAGTCTTTTTTTTAATATGAACAACTTCGAATCAGCCAATTTTAGGGTTAGGGTTAGGGTCAACTAGGGTTAGGTTTAGGTAAAAAGTCCAAATTGTGGTTAAGGTTAGGGTTGAGGTCAAGGCTAGGGTTAGGATTAGGTTTAGCCATCAGGTTAGGGTTAGGGTTAGGGTTACCTAGGGTTAGGTTTAGGCAAGAGGTTAAAATCTGGTTAAGATTAGGGTTGAGGTTAGGGTTAGGGTTAGGTTTAGGTCCGAAGTGGGAATCAAATTGGGATTAAATTTAGGTCTTGTCAATTAAAATAATACTTTTAAATAGCCCTCTACAAATGGTCCTTCCAATAATCATCTCACACCCAGTCAAAGTCGTTTTTCTATATTTTCTTCTCTAGTGTTCTTTAGCTCCTTAGTTCTTTAGTGTGTTTCCTCTTTGGTTCTTTAGTTCTTTAGCTTTGTTGCTCTTTTTAGCTCCTTAGTTCTTTAGTGTGTTTCCTCTTTGGTTCTTTAGTTCTTTAGCTTTGTTGCTCTTTTTAGTTCCTTAGTTCTTTAGTGTTTCCTCTTTGGTTCTTTAGTTCTTTAGCTTTGTTGCTCTTTTATTCTCCAGTACTTTGGCTCGTGGAGGCATCTAACTGTAAGCCCATCTGTAGGGTCTTGTGGTGACGGAGGAGTGGCACCATGCCCCTCCGTACCCCCGCAGCCCACAACACGGACCACAGAGGCACAGGAACGGGGCTCTGGCCCGGAAAACCGGGAACCCGCAGCACGAGGGAGCTCTGGCAGAGTTAGATAATAAAAGCCTGCCTCTAAAAAGAGACAGGACAAGCACGGGCTCACGCACGGCCACGGGAACGCCACCCTCCGTCCCTCTCATTTTTTAGGGTCCAATCGGTTCATCTTTTAGGGTCCCATCGGTTAAATCCAACCAGGTAAGAATAAAGGTAAGTATATTATTTACATATTTAAAGGAACCGATTAAATGAACTGATTAAAAGAACCGATTAATATAAACAAAAGTAGGAATCAGGTAAGTATCTTGTTGTTATTTAGAAATAAGGTAAGTATCTTGTTGTTATTTATATAAAACAAATAAAAAAGTGCCTATGGAACGACGCGTTTCGATTATCTGTGTATCTTCTTCAGGTTCAAGGCACTAGAAATAATGAGTTCATGTTGACTTCAATGGCTCAATTCATGTGGACTTCACCAGCATGTAATCTGTTGAACTGCCGCTGGTGAAGTGACAAGCAGCACTCTGCCCGCTATTTATATAGGAGCCTGAACAATTTTTTTTTTTTTTTTTTTTTTTTTTTTTTTTTTTTTTTTTTTTTTTTTTTTTTTTTTTTTTTTTCAATAGTCTTTTTTTTAATATGAACAACTTCGAATCAGCCAATTTTAGGGTTAGGGTTAGGGTCAACTAGGGTTAGGTTTAGGTAAAAAGTCCAAATTGTGGTTAAGGTTAGGGTTGAGGTCAAGGCTAGGGTTAGGATTAGGTTTAGCCATCAGGTTAGGGTTAGGGTTAGGGTTACCTAGGGTTAGGTTTAGGCAAGAGGTTAAAATCTGGTTAAGATTAGGGTTGAGGTTAGGGTTAGGGTTAGGTTTAGGTCCGAAGTGGGAATCAAATTGGGATTAAATTTAGGTCTTGTCAATTAAAATAATACTTTTAAATAGCCCTCTACAAATGGTCCTTCCAATAATCATCTCACACCCAGTCAAAGTCGTTTTTCTATATTTTCTTCTCTAGTGTTCTTTAGCTCCTTAGTTCTTTAGTGTGTTTCCTCTTTGGTTCTTTAGTTCTTTAGCTTTGTTGCTCTTTTTAGCTCCTTAGTTCTTTAGTGTGTTTCCTCTTTGGTTCTTTAGTTCTTTAGCTTTGTTGCTCTTTTTAGTTCCTTAGTTCTTTAGTGTTTCCTCTTTGGTTCTTTAGTTCTTTAGCTTTGTTGCTCTTTTATTCTCCAGTACTTTGGCTCGTGGAGGCATCTAACTGTAAGCCCATCTGTAGGGTCTTGTGGTGACGGAGGAGTGGCACCATGCCCCTCCGTACCCCCGCAGCCCACAACACGGACCACAGAGGCACAGGAACGGGGCTCTGGCCCGGAAAACCGGGAACCCGCAGCACGAGGGAGCTCTGGCAGAGTTAGATAATAAAAGCCTGCCTCTAAAAAGAGACAGGACAAGCACGGGCTCACGCACGGCCACGGGAACGCCACCCTCCGTCCCTCTCATTTTTTAGGGTCCAATCGGTTCATCTTTTAGGGTCCCATCGGTTAAATCCAACCAGGTAAGAATAAAGGTAAGTATATTATTTACATATTTAAAGGAACCGATTAAATGAACTGATTAAAAGAACCGATTAATATAAACAAAAGTAGGAATCAGGTAAGTATCTTGTTGTTATTTAGAAATAAGGTAAGTATCTTGTTGTTATTTATATAAAACAAATAAAAAAGTGCCTATGGAACGACGCGTTTCGATTATCTGTGTATCTTCTTCAGGTTCAAGGCACTAGAAATAATGAGTTCATGTTGACTTCAATGGCTCAATTCATGTGGACTTCACCAGCATGTAATCTGTTGAACTGCCGCTGGTGAAGTGACAAGCAGCACTCTGCCCGCTATTTATATAGGAGCCTGAACAATTTTTTTTTTTTTTTTTTTTTTTTTTTTTTTTTTTTTTTTTTTTTTTTTTTTTTTTTTTTTTTTTTCAATAGTCTTTTTTTTAATATGAACAACTTCGAATCAGCCAATTTTAGGGTTAGGGTTAGGGTCAACTAGGGTTAGGTTTAGGTAAAAAGTCCAAATTGTGGTTAAGGTTAGGGTTGAGGTCAAGGCTAGGGTTAGGATTAGGTTTAGCCATCAGGTTAGGGTTAGGGTTAGGGTTACCTAGGGTTAGGTTTAGGCAAGAGGTTAAAATCTGGTTAAGATTAGGGTTGAGGTTAGGGTTAGGGTTAGGTTTAGGTCCGAAGTGGGAATCAAATTGGGATTAAATTTAGGTCTTGTCAATTAAAATAATACTTTTAAATAGCCCTCTACAAATGGTCCTTCCAATAATCATCTCACACCCAGTCAAAGTCGTTTTTCTATATTTTCTTCTCTAGTGTTCTTTAGCTCCTTAGTTCTTTAGTGTGTTTCCTCTTTGGTTCTTTAGTTCTTTAGCTTTGTTGCTCTTTTTAGCTCCTTAGTTCTTTAGTGTGTTTCCTCTTTGGTTCTTTAGTTCTTTAGCTTTGTTGCTCTTTTTAGTTCCTTAGTTCTTTAGTGTTTCCTCTTTGGTTCTTTAGTTCTTTAGCTTTGTTGCTCTTTTATTCTCCAGTACTTTGGCTCGTGGAGGCATCTAACTGTAAGCCCATCTGTAGGGTCTTGTGGTGACGGAGGAGTGGCACCATGCCCCTCCGTACCCCCGCAGCCCACAACACGGACCACAGAGGCACAGGAACGGGGCTCTGGCCCGGAAAACCGGGAACCCGCAGCACGAGGGAGCTCTGGCAGAGTTAGATAATAAAAGCCTGCCTCTAAAAAGAGACAGGACAAGCACGGGCTCACGCACGGCCACGGGAACGCCACCCTCCGTCCCTCTCATTTTTTAGGGTCCAATCGGTTCATCTTTTAGGGTCCCATCGGTTAAATCCAACCAGGTAAGAATAAAGGTAAGTATATTATTTACATATTTAAAGGAACCGATTAAATGAACTGATTAAAAGAACCGATTAATATAAACAAAAGTAGGAATCAGGTAAGTATCTTG
The DNA here is from genome assembly GCA_029959045.1 of Taenioides sp. WSHXM2023. Taxonomy (NCBI): domain Eukaryota; kingdom Metazoa; phylum Chordata; class Actinopteri; order Gobiiformes; family Gobiidae; genus Taenioides; species Taenioides sp. WSHXM2023. The sequence continues at coordinate 32,850,097 of CM057098.1, forward strand.
TTGTTATTTAGAAATAAGGTAAGTATCTTGTTGTTATTTATATAAAACAAATAAAAAAGTGCCTATGGAACGACGCGTTTCGATTATCTGTGTATCTTCTTCAGGTTCAAGGCACTAGAAATAATGAGTTCATGTTGACTTCAATGGCTCAATTCATGTGGACTTCACCAGCATGTAATCTGTTGAACTGCCGCTGGTGAAGTGACAAGCAGCACTCTGCCCGCTATTTATATAGGAGCCTGAACAATTTTTTTTTTTTTTTTTTTTTTTTTTTTTTTTTTTTTTTTTTTTTTTTTTTTTTTTTTTTTTTTTTTTTTCAATAGTCTTTTTTTTAATATGAACAACTTCGAATCAGCCAATTTTAGGGTTAGGGTTAGGGTCAACTAGGGTTAGGTTTAGGTAAAAAGTCCAAATTGTGGTTAAGGTTAGGGTTGAGGTCAAGGCTAGGGTTAGGATTAGGTTTAGCCATCAGGTTAGGGTTAGGGTTAGGGTTACCTAGGGTTAGGTTTAGGCAAGAGGTTAAAATCTGGTTAAGATTAGGGTTGAGGTTAGGGTTAGGGTTAGGTTTAGGTCCGAAGTGGGAATCAAATTGGGATTAAATTTAGGTCTTGTCAATTAAAATAATACTTTTAAATAGCCCTCTACAAATGGTCCTTCCAATAATCATCTCACACCCAGTCAAAGTCGTTTTTCTATATTTTCTTCTCTAGTGTTCTTTAGCTCCTTAGTTCTTTAGTGTGTTTCCTCTTTGGTTCTTTAGTTCTTTAGCTTTGTTGCTCTTTTTAGCTCCTTAGTTCTTTAGTGTGTTTCCTCTTTGGTTCTTTAGTTCTTTAGCTTTGTTGCTCTTTTTAGTTCCTTAGTTCTTTAGTGTTTCCTCTTTGGTTCTTTAGTTCTTTAGCTTTGTTGCTCTTTTATTCTCCAGTACTTTGGCTCGTGGAGGCATCTAACTGTAAGCCCATCTGTAGGGTCTTGTGGTGACGGAGGAGTGGCACCATGCCCCTCCGTACCCCCGCAGCCCACAACACGGACCACAGAGGCACAGGAACGGGGCTCTGGCCCGGAAAACCGGGAACCCGCAGCACGAGGGAGCTCTGGCAGAGTTAGATAATAAAAGCCTGCCTCTAAAAAGAGACAGGACAAGCACGGGCTCACGCACGGCCACGGGAACGCCACCCTCCGTCCCTCTCATTTTTTAGGGTCCAATCGGTTCATCTTTTAGGGTCCCATCGGTTAAATCCAACCAGGTAAGAATAAAGGTAAGTATATTATTTACATATTTAAAGGAACCGATTAAATGAACTGATTAAAAGAACCGATTAATATAAACAAAAGTAGGAATCAGGTAAGTATCTTGTTGTTATTTAGAAATAAGGTAAGTATCTTGTTGTTATTTATATAAAACAAATAAAAAAGTGCCTATGGAACGACGCGTTTCGATTATCTGTGTATCTTCTTCAGGTTCAAGGCACTAGAAATAATGAGTTCATGTTGACTTCAATGGCTCAATTCATGTGGACTTCACCAGCATGTAATCTGTTGAACTGCCGCTGGTGAAGTGACAAGCAGCACTCTGCCCGCTATTTATATAGGAGCCTGAACAATTTTTTTTTTTTTTTTTTTTTTTTTTTTTTTTTTTTTTTTTTTTTTTTTTTTTTTCAATAGTCTTTTTTTTAATATGAACAACTTCGAATCAGCCAATTTTAGGGTTAGGGTTAGGGTCAACTAGGGTTAGGTTTAGGTAAAAAGTCCAAATTGTGGTTAAGGTTAGGGTTGAGGTCAAGGCTAGGGTTAGGATTAGGTTTAGCCATCAGGTTAGGGTTAGGGTTAGGGTTACCTAGGGTTAGGTTTAGGCAAGAGGTTAAAATCTGGTTAAGATTAGGGTTGAGGTTAGGGTTAGGGTTAGGTTTAGGTCCGAAGTGGGAATCAAATTGGGATTAAATTTAGGTCTTGTCAATTAAAATAATACTTTTAAATAGCCCTCTACAAATGGTCCTTCCAATAATCATCTCACACCCAGTCAAAGTCGTTTTTCTATATTTTCTTCTCTAGTGTTCTTTAGCTCCTTAGTTCTTTAGTGTGTTTCCTCTTTGGTTCTTTAGTTCTTTAGCTTTGTTGCTCTTTTTAGCTCCTTAGTTCTTTAGTGTGTTTCCTCTTTGGTTCTTTAGTTCTTTAGCTTTGTTGCTCTTTTTAGTTCCTTAGTTCTTTAGTGTTTCCTCTTTGGTTCTTTAGTTCTTTAGCTTTGTTGCTCTTTTATTCTCCAGTACTTTGGCTCGTGGAGGCATCTAACTGTAAGCCCATCTGTAGGGTCTTGTGGTGACGGAGGAGTGGCACCATGCCCCTCCGTACCCCCGCAGCCCACAACACGGACCACAGAGGCACAGGAACGGGGCTCTGGCCCGGAAAACCGGGAACCCGCAGCACGAGGGAGCTCTGGCAGAGTTAGATAATAAAAGCCTGCCTCTAAAAAGAGACAGGACAAGCACGGGCTCACGCACGGCCACGGGAACGCCACCCTCCGTCCCTCTCATTTTTTAGGGTCCAATCGGTTCATCTTTTAGGGTCCCATCGGTTAAATCCAACCAGGTAAGAATAAAGGTAAGTATATTATTTACATATTTAAAGGAACCGATTAAATGAACTGATTAAAAGAACCGATTAATATAAACAAAAGTAGGAATCAGGTAAGTATCTTGTTGTTATTTAGAAATAAGGTAAGTATCTTGTTGTTATTTATATAAAACAAATAAAAAAGTGCCTATGGAACGACGCGTTTCGATTATCTGTGTATCTTCTTCAGGTTCAAGGCACTAGAAATAATGAGTTCATGTTGACTTCAATGGCTCAATTCATGTGGACTTCACCAGCATGTAATCTGTTGAACTGCCGCTGGTGAAGTGACAAGCAGCACTCTGCCCGCTATTTATATAGGAGCCTGAACAATTTTTTTTTTTTTTTTTTTTTTTTTTTTTTTTTTTTTTTTTTTTTTTTTTTTTTTTTTTTTTTTTTTCAATAGTCTTTTTTTTAATATGAACAACTTCGAATCAGCCAATTTTAGGGTTAGGGTTAGGGTCAACTAGGGTTAGGTTTAGGTAAAAAGTCCAAATTGTGGTTAAGGTTAGGGTTGAGGTCAAGGCTAGGGTTAGGATTAGGTTTAGCCATCAGGTTAGGGTTAGGGTTAGGGTTACCTAGGGTTAGGTTTAGGCAAGAGGTTAAAATCTGGTTAAGATTAGGGTTGAGGTTAGGGTTAGGGTTAGGTTTAGGTCCGAAGTGGGAATCAAATTGGGATTAAATTTAGGTCTTGTCAATTAAAATAATACTTTTAAATAGCCCTCTACAAATGGTCCTTCCAATAATCATCTCACACCCAGTCAAAGTCGTTTTTCTATATTTTCTTCTCTAGTGTTCTTTAGCTCCTTAGTTCTTTAGTGTGTTTCCTCTTTGGTTCTTTAGTTCTTTAGCTTTGTTGCTCTTTTTAGCTCCTTAGTTCTTTAGTGTGTTTCCTCTTTGGTTCTTTAGTTCTTTAGCTTTGTTGCTCTTTTTAGTTCCTTAGTTCTTTAGTGTTTCCTCTTTGGTTCTTTAGTTCTTTAGCTTTGTTGCTCTTTTATTCTCCAGTACTTTGGCTCGTGGAGGCATCTAACTGTAAGCCCATCTGTAGGGTCTTGTGGTGACGGAGGAGTGGCACCATGCCCCTCCGTACCCCCGCAGCCCACAACACGGACCACAGAGGCACAGGAACGGGGCTCTGGCCCGGAAAACCGGGAACCCGCAGCACGAGGGAGCTCTGGCAGAGTTAGATAATAAAAGCCTGCCTCTAAAAAGAGACAGGACAAGCACGGGCTCACGCACGGCCACGGGAACGCCACCCTCCGTCCCTCTCATTTTTTAGGGTCCAATCGGTTCATCTTTTAGGGTCCCATCGGTTAAATCCAACCAGGTAAGAATAAAGGTAAGTATATTATTTACATATTTAAAGGAACCGATTAAATGAACTGATTAAAAGAACCGATTAATATAAACAAAAGTAGGAATCAGGTAAGTATCTTGTTGTTATTTAGAAATAAGGTAAGTATCTTGTTGTTATTTATATAAAACAAATAAAAAAGTGCCTATGGAACGACGCGTTTCGATTATCTGTGTATCTTCTTCAGGTTCAAGGCACTAGAAATAATGAGTTCATGTTGACTTCAATGGCTCAATTCATGTGGACTTCACCAGCATGTAATCTGTTGAACTGCCGCTGGTGAAGTGACAAGCAGCACTCTGCCCGCTATTTATATAGGAGCCTGAACAATTTTTTTTTTTTTTTTTTTTTTTTTTTTTTTTTTTTTTTTTTTTTTTTTTTTTTTTTTTTTTTTTTTTTTCAATAGTCTTTTTTTTAATATGAACAACTTCGAATCAGCCAATTTTAGGGTTAGGGTTAGGGTCAACTAGGGTTAGGTTTAGGTAAAAAGTCCAAATTGTGGTTAAGGTTAGGGTTGAGGTCAAGGCTAGGGTTAGGATTAGGTTTAGCCATCAGGTTAGGGTTAGGGTTAGGGTTACCTAGGGTTAGGTTTAGGCAAGAGGTTAAAATCTGGTTAAGATTAGGGTTGAGGTTAGGGTTAGGGTTAGGTTTAGGTCCGAAGTGGGAATCAAATTGGGATTAAATTTAGGTCTTGTCAATTAAAATAATACTTTTAAATAGCCCTCTACAAATGGTCCTTCCAATAATCATCTCACACCCAGTCAAAGTCGTTTTTCTATATTTTCTTCTCTAGTGTTCTTTAGCTCCTTAGTTCTTTAGTGTGTTTCCTCTTTGGTTCTTTAGTTCTTTAGCTTTGTTGCTCTTTTTAGCTCCTTAGTTCTTTAGTGTGTTTCCTCTTTGGTTCTTTAGTTCTTTAGCTTTGTTGCTCTTTTTAGTTCCTTAGTTCTTTAGTGTTTCCTCTTTGGTTCTTTAGTTCTTTAGCTTTGTTGCTCTTTTATTCTCCAGTACTTTGGCTCGTGGAGGCATCTAACTGTAAGCCCATCTGTAGGGTCTTGTGGTGACGGAGGAGTGGCACCATGCCCCTCCGTACCCCCGCAGCCCACAACACGGACCACAGAGGCACAGGAACGGGGCTCTGGCCCGGAAAACCGGGAACCCGCAGCACGAGGGAGCTCTGGCAGAGTTAGATAATAAAAGCCTGCCTCTAAAAAGAGACAGGACAAGCACGGGCTCACGCACGGCCACGGGAACGCCACCCTCCGTCCCTCTCATTTTTTAGGGTCCAATCGGTTCATCTTTTAGGGTCCCATCGGTTAAATCCAACCAGGTAAGAATAAAGGTAAGTATATTATTTACATATTTAAAGGAACCGATTAAATGAACTGATTAAAAGAACCGATTAATATAAACAAAAGTAGGAATCAGGTAAGTATCTTGTTGTTATTTAGAAATAAGGTAAGTATCTTGTTGTTATTTATATAAAACAAATAAAAAAGTGCCTATGGAACGACGCGTTTCGATTATCTGTGTATCTTCTTCAGGTTCAAGGCACTAGAAATAATGAGTTCATGTTGACTTCAATGGCTCAATTCATGTGGACTTCACCAGCATGTAATCTGTTGAACTGCCGCTGGTGAAGTGACAAGCAGCACTCTGCCCGCTATTTATATAGGAGCCTGAACAATTTTTTTTTTTTTTTTTTTTTTTTTTTTTTTTTTTTTTTTTTTTTTTTTTTTTTTTTTTTTTTTTTTTTTCAATAGTCTTTTTTTTAATATGAACAACTTCGAATCAGCCAATTTTAGGGTTAGGGTTAGGGTCAACTAGGGTTAGGTTTAGGTAAAAAGTCCAAATTGTGGTTAAGGTTAGGGTTGAGGTCAAGGCTAGGGTTAGGATTAGGTTTAGCCATCAGGTTAGGGTTAGGGTTAGGGTTACCTAGGGTTAGGTTTAGGCAAGAGGTTAAAATCTGGTTAAGATTAGGGTTGAGGTTAGGGTTAGGGTTAGGTTTAGGTCCGAAGTGGGAATCAAATTGGGATTAAATTTAGGTCTTGTCAATTAAAATAATACTTTTAAATAGCCCTCTACAAATGGTCCTTCCAATAATCATCTCACACCCAGTCAAAGTCGTTTTTCTATATTTTCTTCTCTAGTGTTCTTTAGCTCCTTAGTTCTTTAGTGTGTTTCCTCTTTGGTTCTTTAGTTCTTTAGCTTTGTTGCTCTTTTTAGCTCCTTAGTTCTTTAGTGTGTTTCCTCTTTGGTTCTTTAGTTCTTTAGCTTTGTTGCTCTTTTTAGTTCCTTAGTTCTTTAGTGTTTCCTCTTTGGTTCTTTAGTTCTTTAGCTTTGTTGCTCTTTTATTCTCCAGTACTTTGGCTCGTGGAGGCATCTAACTGTAAGCCCATCTGTAGGGTCTTGTGGTGACGGAGGAGTGGCACCATGCCCCTCCGTACCCCCGCAGCCCACAACACGGACCACAGAGGCACAGGAACGGGGCTCTGGCCCGGAAAACCGGGAACCCGCAGCACGAGGGAGCTCTGGCAGAGTTAGATAATAAAAGCCTGCCTCTAAAAAGAGACAGGACAAGCACGGGCTCACGCACGGCCACGGGAACGCCACCCTCCGTCCCTCTCATTTTTTAGGGTCCAATCGGTTCATCTTTTAGGGTCCCATCGGTTAAATCCAACCAGGTAAGAATAAAGGTAAGTATATTATTTACATATTTAAAGGAACCGATTAAATGAACTGATTAAAAGAACCGATTAATATAAACAAAAGTAGGAATCAGGTAAGTATCTTGTTGTTATTTAGAAATAAGGTAAGTATCTTGTTGTTATTTATATAAAACAAATAAAAAAGTGCCTATGGAACGACGCGTTTCGATTATCTGTGTATCTTCTTCAGGTTCAAGGCACTAGAAATAATGAGTTCATGTTGACTTCAATGGCTCAATTCATGTGGACTTCACCAGCATGTAATCTGTTGAACTGCCGCTGGTGAAGTGACAAGCAGCACTCTGCCCGCTATTTATATAGGAGCCTGAACAATTTTTTTTTTTTTTTTTTTTTTTTTTTTTTTTTTTTTTTTTTTTTTTTTTTTTTTCAATAGTCTTTTTTTTAATATGAACAACTTCGAATCAGCCAATTTTAGGGTTAGGGTTAGGGTCAACTAGGGTTAGGTTTAGGTAAAAAGTCCAAATTGTGGTTAAGGTTAGGGTTGAGGTCAAGGCTAGGGTTAGGATTAGGTTTAGCCATCAGGTTAGGGTTAGGGTTAGGGTTACCTAGGGTTAGGTTTAGGCAAGAGGTTAAAATCTGGTTAAGATTAGGGTTGAGGTTAGGGTTAGGGTTAGGTTTAGGTCCGAAGTGGGAATCAAATTGGGATTAAATTTAGGTCTTGTCAATTAAAATAATACTTTTAAATAGCCCTCTACAAATGGTCCTTCCAATAATCATCTCACACCCAGTCAAAGTCGTTTTTCTATATTTTCTTCTCTAGTGTTCTTTAGCTCCTTAGTTCTTTAGTGTGTTTCCTCTTTGGTTCTTTAGTTCTTTAGCTTTGTTGCTCTTTTTAGCTCCTTAGTTCTTTAGTGTGTTTCCTCTTTGGTTCTTTAGTTCTTTAGCTTTGTTGCTCTTTTTAGTTCCTTAGTTCTTTAGTGTTTCCTCTTTGGTTCTTTAGTTCTTTAGCTTTGTTGCTCTTTTATTCTCCAGTACTTTGGCTCGTGGAGGCATCTAACTGTAAGCCCATCTGTAGGGTCTTGTGGTGACGGAGGAGTGGCACCATGCCCCTCCGTACCCCCGCAGCCCACAACACGGACCACAGAGGCACAGGAACGGGGCTCTGGCCCGGAAAACCGGGAACCCGCAGCACGAGGGAGCTCTGGCAGAGTTAGATAATAAAAGCCTGCCTCTAAAAAGAGACAGGACAAGCACGGGCTCACGCACGGCCACGGGAACGCCACCCTCCGTCCCTCTCATTTTTTAGGGTCCAATCGGTTCATCTTTTAGGGTCCCATCGGTTAAATCCAACCAGGTAAGAATAAAGGTAAGTATATTATTTACATATTTAAAGGAACCGATTAAATGAACTGATTAAAAGAACCGATTAATATAAACAAAAGTAGGAATCAGGTAAGTATCTTGTTGTTATTTAGAAATAAGGTAAGTATCTTGTTGTTATTTATATAAAACAAATAAAAAAGTGCCTATGGAACGACGCGTTTCGATTATCTGTGTATCTTCTTCAGGTTCAAGGCACTAGAAATAATGAGTTCATGTTGACTTCAATGGCTCAATTCATGTGGACTTCACCAGCATGTAATCTGTTGAACTGCCGCTGGTGAAGTGACAAGCAGCACTCTGCCCGCTATTTATATAGGAGCCTGAACAATTTTTTTTTTTTTTTTTTTTTTTTTTTTTTTCAATAGTCTTTTTTTTAATATGAACAACTTCGAATCAGCCAATTTTAGGGTTAGGGTTAGGGTCAACTAGGGTTAGGTTTAGGTAAAAAGTCCAAATTGTGGTTAAGGTTAGGGTTGAGGTCAAGGCTAGGGTTAGGATTAGGTTTAGCCATCAGGTTAGGGTTAGGGTTAGGGTTACCTAGGGTTAGGTTTAGGCAAGAGGTTAAAATCTGGTTAAGATTAGGGTTGAGGTTAGGGTTAGGGTTAGGTTTAGGTCCGAAGTGGGAATCAAATTGGGATTAAATTTAGGTCTTGTCAATTAAAATAATACTTTTAAATAGCCCTCTACAAATGGTCCTTCCAATAATCATCTCACACCCAGTCAAAGTCGTTTTTCTATATTTTCTTCTCTAGTGTTCTTTAGCTCCTTAGTTCTTTAGTGTGTTTCCTCTTTGGTTCTTTAGTTCTTTAGCTTTGTTGCTCTTTTTAGCTCCTTAGTTCTTTAGTGTGTTTCCTCTTTGGTTCTTTAGTTCTTTAGCTTTGTTGCTCTTTTTAGTTCCTTAGTTCTTTAGTGTTTCCTCTTTGGTTCTTTAGTTCTTTAGCTTTGTTGCTCTTTTATTCTCCAGTACTTTGGCTCGTGGAGGCATCTAACTGTAAGCCCATCTGTAGGGTCTTGTGGTGACGGAGGAGTGGCACCATGCCCCTCCGTACCCCCGCAGCCCACAACACGGACCACAGAGGCACAGGAACGGGGCTCTGGCCCGGAAAACCGGGAACCCGCAGCACGAGGGAGCTCTGGCAGAGTTAGATAATAAAAGCCTGCCTCTAAAAAGAGACAGGACAAGCACGGGCTCACGCACGGCCACGGGAACGCCACCCTCCGTCCCTCTCATTTTTTAGGGTCCAATCGGTTCATCTTTTAGGGTCCCATCGGTTAAATCCAACCAGGTAAGAATAAAGGTAAGTATATTATTTACATATTTAAAGGAACCGATTAAATGAACTGATTAAAAGAACCGATTAATATAAACAAAAGTAGGAATCAGGTAAGTATCTTGTTGTTATTTAGAAATAAGGTAAGTATCTTGTTGTTATTTATATAAAACAAATAAAAAAGTGCCTATGGAACGACGCGTTTCGATTATCTGTGTATCTTCTTCAGGTTCAAGGCACTAGAAATAATGAGTTCATGTTGACTTCAATGGCTCAATTCATGTGGACTTCACCAGCATGTAATCTGTTGAACTGCCGCTGGTGAAGTGACAAGCAGCACTCTGCCCGCTATTTATATAGGAGCCTGAACAATTTTTTTTTTTTTTTTTTTTTTTTTTTTTTTTTTTTTTCAATAGTCTTTTTTTTAATATGAACAACTTCGAATCAGCCAATTTTAGGGTTAGGGTTAGGGTCAACTAGGGTTAGGTTTAGGTAAAAAGTCCAAATTGTGGTTAAGGTTAGGGTTGAGGTCAAGGCTAGGGTTAGGATTAGGTTTAGCCATCAGGTTAGGGTTAGGGTTAGGGTTACCTAGGGTTAGGTTTAGGCAAGAGGTTAAAATCTGGTTAAGATTAGGGTTGAGGTTAGGGTTAGGGTTAGGTTTAGGTCCGAAGTGGGAATCAAATTGGGATTAAATTTAGGTCTTGTCTACTTTTAAATAGCCCTCTACAAATGGTCCTTCCAATAATCATCTCACACCCAGTCAAAGTCGTTTTTCTATATTTTCTTCTCTAGTGTTCTTTAGCTCCTTAGTTCTTTAGTGTGTTTCCTCTTTGGTTCTTTAGTTCTTTAGCTTTGTTGCTCTTTTTAGCTCCTTAGTTCTTTAGTGTGTTTCCTCTTTGGTTCTTTAGTTCTTTAGCTTTGTTGCTCTTTTTAGTTCCTTAGTTCTTTAGTGTTTCCTCTTTGGTTCTTTAGTTCTTTAGCTTTGTTGCTCTTTTATTCTCCAGTACTTTGGCCTCGTGGAGGCATCTAACTGTAAGCCCATCTGTAGGGTCTTGTGGTGACGGAGGAGTGGCACCATGCCCCTCCGTACCCCCGCAGCCCACAACACGGACCACAGAGGCACAGGAACGGGGCTCTGGCCCGGAAAACCGGGAACCCGCAGCACGAGGGAGCTCTGGCAGAGTTAGATAATAAAAGCCTGCCTCTAAAAAGAGACAGGACAAGCACGGGCTCACGCACGGCCACGGGAACGCCACCCTCCGTCCCTCTCATTTTTTAGGGTCCAATCGGTTCATCTTTTAGGGTCCCATCGGTTAAATCCAACCAGGTAAGAATAAAGGTAAGTATATTATTTACATATTTAAAGGAACCGATTAAATGAACTGATTTAAAAGAACCGATTAATATAAACAAAAGTAGGAATCAGGTAAGTATCTTGTTGTTATTTAGAAATAAGGTAAGTATCTTGTTGTTATTTATATAAAACAAATAAAAAAGTGCCTATGGAACGACGCGTTTCGATTATCTGTGTATCTTCTTCAGGTTCAAGGCACTAGAAATAATGAGTTCATGTTGACTTCAATGGCTCAATTCATGTGGACTTCACCAGCATGTAATCTGTTGAACTGCCGCTGGTGAAGTGACAAGCAGCACTCTGCCCGCTATTTATATAGGAGCCTGAACAATTTTTTTTTTTTTTTTTTTTTTTTTTTTTTTTTTTTTTTTTTTTTTTTTTTTTTTTTTTTTTTTTTTTTCAATAGTCTTTTTTTTAATATGAACAACTTCGAATCAGCCAATTTTAGGGTTAGGGTTAGGGTCAACTAGGGTTAGGTTTAGGTAAAAAGTCCAAATTGTGGTTAAGGTTAGGGTTGAGGTCAAGGCTAGGGTTAGGATTAGGTTTAGCCATCAGGTTAGGGTTAGGGTTAGGGTTACCTAGGGTTAGGTTTAGCAAGAGGTTAAACTCTGGTTAAGATTAGGGGTTGAGGTTAGGGTTAGGGTTAGGTTTAGGTCCGAAGTGGGAATCAAATTGGGATTAAATTTAGGTCTTGTCAATTAAAATAATACTTTTAAATAGCCCTCTACAAATGGTCCTTCAATAATCATCTCACACCCAGTCAAAGTCGTTTTTCTATATTTTCTTCTCTAGTGTTCTTTAGCTCCTTAGTTCTTTAGTGTGTTTCCTCTTTGGTTCTTTAGTTCTTTAGCTTTGTTGCTCTTTTTAGCTCCTTAGTTCTTTAGTGTGTTTCCTCTTTGGTTCTTTAGTTCTTTAGCTTTGTTGCTCTTTTTAGTTCCTTAGTTCTTTAGTGTTTCCTCTTTGGTTCTTTAGTTCTTTAGCTTTGTTGCTCTTTTATTCTCCAAGTACTTTGGCTCGTGGAGGCATCTAACTGTAAGCCCATCTGTAGGGTCTTGTGGTGACGGAGGAGTGGCACCATGGCCCCTCCGTACCCCCGCAGCCCACAACACGGACCACAGAGGCACAGGAACGGGGCTCTGGCCCGGAAAACCGGGAACCCGCAGCACGAGGGAGCTCTGGCAGAGTTAGATAATAAAAAGCCTGCCTCTAAAAAGAGACAGGACAAGCACGGGCTCACGCACGGCCACGGGAACGCCACCCTCCGTCCCTCTCATTTTTTAGGGTCCAATCGGTTCATCTTTTAGGGTCCCATCGGTTAAATCCAACCAGGTAAGAATAAAGGTAAGTATATTATTTACATATTTAAAGGAACCGATTAAATGAACTGATTAAAAGAACCGATTAATATAAACAAAAGTAGGAATCAGGTAAGTATCTTGTTGTTATTTAGAAATAAGGTAAGTATCTTGTTGTTATTTATATAAAACAAATAAAAAAGTGCCTATGGAACGACGCGTTTCGATTATCTGTGTATCTTCTTCAGGTTCAAGGCACTAGAAATAATGATTCATGTTGACTTCAATGGCTCAATTCATGTGGACTTCACCAGCATGTAATCTGTTGAACTGCCGCTGGTGAAGTGACAAGCAGCACTCTGCCCGCTATTTATATAGGAGCCTGAACAATTTTTTTTTTTTTTTTTTTTTTTTTTTTTTTTTTTTTTTTTTTTTTTTTTTTTTTTTTTTTTTTTTTTTTCAATAGTCTTTTTTTTAATATGAACAACTTCGAATCAGCCAATTTAGGGTTAGGGTTAGGGATCAACTAGGGTTAGGTTTAGGTAAAAAGTCCAAATTGTGGTTAAGGTTAGGGTTGAGGTCAAGGCTAGGGTTAGGATTAGGTTTAGCCATCAGGTTAGGGTTAGGGTTAGGGTTACCTAGGGTTAGGTTTAGGCAAGAGGTTAAAATCTGGTTAAGATTAGGGTTGAGGTTAGGGTTAGGGTTAGGTTTAGGTCCGAAGTGGGAATCAAATTGGATTAAATTTAGGTCTTGTCAATTAAAATAATACTTTTAAATAGCCCTCTACAAATGGTCCTTCCAATAATCATCTCACACCAGTCAAAGTCGTTTTTCTATATTTTCTTCTCTAGTGTTCTTTAGCTCCTTAGTTCTTTAGTGTGTTTCCTCTTTGGTTCTTTAGTTCTTTAGCTTTGTTGCTCTTTTTAGCTCCTTAGTTCTTTAGTGTGTTTCCTCTTTGGTTCTTTAGTTCTTTAGCTTTGTTGCTCTTTTTAGTTCCTTAGTTCTTTAGTGTTTCCTCTTTGGTTCTTTAGTTCTTTAGCTTTGTTGCTCTTTTATTCTCAGTACTTTGGCTCGTGGAGGCATCTAACTGTAAGCCCATTCTGTAGGTCTTGTGGTGACGGAGGAGTGGCACCATGCCCCTCCGTACCCCCGCAGCCCACAACACGGACCACAGAGGCACAGGAACGGGGCTCTGGCCCGGAAAACCGGGAACCCGCAGCACGAGGGAGCTCTGGCAGAGTTAGATAATAAAAGCCTGCCTCTAAAAAGAGACAGGACAAGCACGGGCTCACGCACGGCCACGGGAACGCCACCCTCCGTCCCTCTCATTTTTTAGGGTCCAATCGGTTCATCTTTTAGGGTCCCATCGGTTAAATCCAACCAGGTAAGAATAAAGGTAAGTATATTATTTACATATTTAAAGGAACCGATTAAATGAACTGATTAAAAGAACCGATTAATATAAACAAAAGTAGGAATCAGGTAAGTATCTTGTTGTTATTTAGAAATAAGGTAAGTATCTTGTTGTTATTTATATAAAACAAATAAAAAAGTGCCTATGGAACGACGCGTTTCGATTATCTGTGTATCTTCTTCAGGTTCAAGGCACTAGAAATAATGAGTTCATGTTGACTTCAATGGCTCAATTCATGTGGACTTCACCAGCATGTAATCTGTTGAACTGCCGCTGGTGAAGTGACAAGCAGCACTCTGCCCGCTATTTATATAGGAGCCTGAACAATTTTTTTTTTTTTTTTTTTTTTTTTTTTTTTTTTTTTTTTTTTTTTTTTTTTTTTTTTTTTTTTTTTTTTTTTTTCAATAGTCTTTTTTTTAATATGAACAACTTCGAATCAGCAATTTTAGGGTTAGGGTTAGGGTCAACTAGGGTTAGGTTTAGGTAAAAAGTCCAAATTGTGGTTAAGGTTAGGGTTGAGGTCAAGGCTAGGGTTAGGATTAGGTTTAGCCATCAGGTTAGGGTTAGGGTTAGGGTTACCTAGGGTTAGGTTTAGGCAAGAGGTTAAAATCTGGTTAAGATTAGGGTTGAGGTTAGGGTTAGGGTTAGGTTTAGGTCCGAAGTGGGAATCAAATTGGGATTAAATTTAGGTCTTGTCAATTAAAATAATACTTTTAAATAGCCCTCTACAAATGGTCCTTCCAATAATCATCTCACACCCAGTCAAAGTCGTTTTTCTATATTTTCTTCTCTAGTGTTCTTTAGCTCCTTAGTTCTTTAGTGTGTTTCCTCTTTGGTTCTTTAGTTCTTTAGCTTTGTTGCTCTTTTTAGCTCCTTAGTTCTTTAGTGTGTTTCCTCTTTGGTTCTTTAGTTCTTTAGCTTTGTTGCTCTTTTTAGTTCCTTAGTTCTTTAGTGTTTCCTCTTTGGTTCTTTAGTTCTTTAGCTTTGTTGCTCTTTTATTCTCCAGTACTTTGGCTCGTGGAGGCATCTAACTGTAAGCCCATCTGTAGGGTCTTGTGGTGACGGAGGAGTGGCACCATGCCCCTCCGTACCCCCGCAGCCCACAACACGGACCACAGAGGCACAGGAACGGGGCTCTGGCCCGGAAAACCGGGGAACCCGCAGCACGAGGGAGCTCTGGCAGAGTTAGATAATAAAAGCCTGCCTCTAAAAAGAGACAGGACAAGCACGGGCTCACGCACGGCCACGGGAACGCCACCCTCCGTCCCTCTCATTTTTAGGGTCCAATCGGTTCATCTTTTAGGGTCCCATCGGTTAAATCCAACCAGGTAAGAATAAAGTAAGTATATTATTTACATATTTAAAGGAACCGATTAAATGAACTGATTAAAAGAACCCGATTAATATAAACAAAAGTAGGAATCAGGTAAGTATCTTGTTGTTATTTAGAAATAAGGTAAGTATCTTGTTGTTATTTATATAAAACAAATAAAAAAGTGCCTATGGAACGACGCGTTTCGATTATCTGTGTATCTTCTTCAGGTTCAAGGCACTAGAAATAATGAGTTCATGTTGACTTCAATGGCTCAATTCATGTGGACTTCACCAGCATGTAATCTGTTGAACTGCCGCTGGTGAAGTGACAAGCAGCACTCTGCCCGCTATTTATATAGGAGCCTGAACAATTTTTTTTTTTTTTTTTTTTTTTTTTTTTTTTTTTTTTTTTTTTTTTCAATAGTCTTTTTTTTAATATGAACAACTTCGAATCAGCCAATTTTAGGGTTAGGGTTAGGGTCAACTAGGGTTAGGTTTAGGTAAAAAGTCCAAATTGTGGTTAAGGTTAGGGTTGAGGTCAAGGCTAGGGTTAGGATTAGGTTTAGCCATCAGGTTAGGGTTAGGGTTAGGGTTACCTAGGGTTAGGTTTAGGCAAGAGGTTAAAATCTGGTTAAGATTAGGGTTGAGGTTAGGGTTAGGGTTAGGTTTAGGTCCGAAGTGGGAATCAAATTGGATTAAATTTAGGTCTTGTCAATTAAAATAATACTTTTAAATAGCCCTCTACAAATGGTCCTTCCAATAATCATCTCACACCCAGTCAAAGTCGTTTTTCTATATTTTCTTCTCTAGTGTTCTTTAGCTCCTTAGTTCTTTAGGTGTGTTTCCTCTTTGGTTCTTTAGTTCTTTAGCTTTGTTGCTCTTTTAGCTCCTTAGTTCTTTAGTGTGTTTCCTCTTTGGTTCTTTAGTTCTTTAGCTTTGTTGCTCTTTTTAGTTCCTTAGTTCTTTAGTGTTTCCTCTTTGGTTCTTTAGTTCTTTAGCTTTGTTGCTCTTTTATTCTCCAGTACTTTGGCTCGTGGAGGCATCTAACTGTAAGCCCATCTGTAGGGTCTTGTGGTGACGGAGGAGTGGCACCATGCCCCTCCGTACCCCCGCAGCCCACAACACGGACCACAGAGGCACAGGAACGGGGCTCTGGCCCGGAAAACCGGGAACCCGCAGCACGAGGGAGCTCTGGCAGAGTTAGATAATAAAAGCCTGCCTCTAAAAAGAGACAGGACAAGCACGGGCTCACGCACGGCCACGGGAACGCCACCCTCCGTCCCTCTCATTTTTTAGGGTCCAATCGGTTTCATCTTTTAGGGTCCCATCGGTTAAATCCAACCAGGTAAGAATAAAGGTAAGTATATTATTTACATATTTAAAGGAACCGATTAAATGAACTGATTAAAAGAACCGATTAATATAAACAAAAGTAGGAATCAGGTAAGTATCTTGTTGTTATTTAGAAATAAGGTAAGTATCTTGTTGTTATTTATATAAAACAAATAAAAAAGTGCCTATGGAACGACGCGTTTCGATTATCTGTGTATCTTCTTCAGGTTCAAGGCACTAGAAATAATGAGTTCATGTTGACTTCAATGGCTCAATTCATGTGGACTTCACCAGCATGTAATCTGTTGAACTGCCGCTGGTGAAGTGACAAGCAGCACTCTGCCCGCTATTTATATAGGAGCCTGAACAATTTTTTTTTTTTTTTTTTTTTTTTTTTTTTTTTTTTTTTTTTTTTTTTTTTTTTTTTTTTTTTTTTTTTCAATAGTCTTTTTTTTAATATGAACAACTTCGAATCAGCCAATTTTAGGGTTAGGGTTAGGGTCAACTAGGGTTAGGTTTAGGTAAAAAGTCCAAATTGTGGTTAAGGTTAGGGTTGAGGTCAAGGCTAGGGTTAGGATTAGGTTTAGCCATCAGGTTAGGGTTAGGGTTAGGGTTACCTAGGGTTAGGTTTAGGCAAGAGGTTAAAATCTGGTTAAGATTAGGGTTGAGGTTAGGGTTAGGGTTAGGTTTAGGTCCGAAGTGGGAATCAAATTGGGATTAAATTTAGGTCTTGTCAATTAAAATAATACTTTTAAATAGCCCTCTACAAATGGTCCTTCCAATAATCATCTCACACCCAGTCAAAGTCGTTTTTCTATATTTTCTTCTCTAGTGTTCTTTAGCTCCTTAGTTCTTTAGTGTGTTTCCTCTTTGGTTCTTTAGTTCTTTAGCTTTGTTGCTCTTTTTAGCTCCTTAGTTCTTTAGTGTGTTTCCTCTTTGGTTCTTTAGTTCTTTAGCTTTGTTGCTCTTTTTAGTTCCTTAGTTCTTTAGTGTTTCCTCTTTGGTTCTTTAGTTCTTTAGCTTTGTTGCTCTTTTATTCTCCAGTACTTTGGCTCGTGGAGGCATCTAACTGTAAGCCCATCTGTAGGGTCTTGTGGTGACGGAGGAGTGGCACCATGCCCCTCCGTACCCCCGCAGCCCACAACACGGACCACAGAGGCACAGGAACGGGGCTCTGGCCCGGAAAACCGGGGAACCCGCAGCACGAGGAGCTCTGGCAGAGTTAGATAATAAAAGCCTGCCTCTAAAAAGAGACAGGACAAGCACGGGCTCACGCACGGCCACGGGAACGCCACCCTCCGTCCCTCTCATTTTTTAGGTCCAATCGGTTCATCTTTTAGGGTCCCATCGGTTAAATCCAACCAGGTAAGAATAAAGGTAAGTATATTATTTACATATTTAAAGGAACCGATTAAATGAACTGATTAAAAGAACCGATTAATATAAACAAAAGTAGGAATCAGGTAAGTATCTTGTTGTTATTTAGAAATAAGGTAAGTATCTTGTTGTTATTTATATAAAACAAATAAAAAAGTGCCTATGGAACGACGCGTTTCGATTATCTGTGTATCTTCTTCAGGTTCAAGGCACTAGAAATAATGAGTTCATGTTGACTTCAATGGCTCAATTCATGTGGACTTCACCAGCATGTAATCTGTTGAACTGCCGCTGGTGAAGTGACAAGCAGCACTCTGCCCGCTATTTATATAGGAGCCTGAACAATTTTTTTTTTTTTTTTTTTTTTTTTTTTTTTTTTTTTTTTTTTTTTCAATAGTCTTTTTTTTAATATGAACAACTTCGAATCAGCCAATTTTAGGGTTAGGGTTAGGGTCAACTAGGGTTAGGTTTAGGTAAAAAGTCCAAATTGTGGTTAAGGTTAGGGTTGAGGTCAAGGCTAGGGTTAGGATTAGGTTTAGCCATCAGGTTAGGGTTAGGGTTAGGGTTACCTAGGGTTAGGTTTAGGCAAGAGGTTAAAATCTGGTTAAGATTAGGGTTGAGGTTAGGGTTAGGGTTAGGTTTAGGTCCGAAGTGGGAATCAAATTGGGATTAAATTTAGGTCTTGTCAATTAAAATAATACTTTTAAATAGCCCTCTACAAATGGTCCTTCCAATAATCATCTCACACCCAGTCAAAGTCGTTTTTCTATATTTTCTTCTCTAGTGTTCTTTAGCTCCTTAGTTCTTTAGTGTGTTTCCTCTTTGGTTCTTTAGTTCTTTAGCTTTGTTGCTCTTTTAGCTCCTTAGTTCTTTAGTGTGTTTCCTCTTTGGTTCTTTAGTTCTTTAGCTTTGTTGCTCTTTTTAGTTCCTTAGTTCTTTAGTGTTTCCTCTTTGGTTCTTTAGTTCTTTAGCTTTGTTGCTCTTTTATTCTCCAGTACTTTGGCTCGTGGAGGCATCTAACTGTAAGCCCATCTGTAGGGTCTTGTGGTGACGGAGGAGTGGCACCATGCCCCTCCGTACCCCCGCAGCCCACAACACGGACCACAGAGGCACAGGAACGGGGCTCTGGCCCGGAAACCGGGAACCCGCAGCACGAGGGAGCTCTGGCAGAGTTAGATAATAAAAGCCTGCCTCTAAAAAGAGACAGGACAAGCACGGGCTCACGCACGGCCACGGGAACGCCACCCTCCGTCCCTCTCATTTTTTAGGGTCCAATCGGTTCATCTTTTAGGGTCCCATCGGTTAAATCCAACCAGGTAAGAATAAAGGTAAGTATATTATTTACATATTTAAAGGAACCGATTAAATGAACTGATTAAAAGAACCGATTAATATAAACAAAAGTAGGAATCAGGTAAGTATCTTGTTGTTATTTAGAAATAAGGTAAGTATCTTGTTGTTATTTATATAAAACAAATAAAAAAGTGCCTATGGAACGACGCGTTTCGATTATCTGTGTATCTTCTTCAGGTTCAAGGCACTAGAAATAATGAGTTCATGTTGACTTCAATGGCTCAATTCATGTGGACTTCACCAGCATGTAATCTGTTGAACTGCCGCTGGTGAAGTGACAAGCAGCACTCTGCCCGCTATTTATATAGGAGCCCTGAACAATTTTTTTTTTTTTTTTTTTTTTTTTTTTTTTTTTTTTTTTTTTTTTTTTTTTTTTTCAATAGTCTTTTTTTTAATATGACAACTTCGAATCAGCCAATTTTAGGGTTAGGGTTAGGGTCAACTAGGGTTAGGTTTAGGTAAAAAGTCCAAATTGTGGTTAAGGTTAGGGTTGAGGTCAAGGCTAGGGTTAGGATTAGGTTTAGCCATCAGGTTAGGGTTAGGGTTAGGGTTACCTAGGGTTAGGTTTAGGCAAGAGGTTTAAAATCTGGTTAAGATTAGGGTTGAGGTTAGGGTTAGGGTTAGGTTTAGGTCCGAAGTGGGAATCAAATTGGGATTAAATTTAGGTCTTGTCAATTAAAATAATACTTTTAAATAGCCCTCTACAAATGGTCCTTCCAATAATCATCTCACACCCAGTCAAAGTCGTTTTTCTATATTTTCTTCTCTAGTGTTCTTTAGCTCCTTAGTTCTTTAGTGTGTTTCCTCTTTGGTTCTTTAGTTCTTTAGCTTTGTTGCTCTTTTTAGCTCCTTAGTTCTTTAGTGTGTTTCCTCTTTGGTTCTTTAGTTCTTTAGCTTTGTTGCTCTTTTTAGTTCCTTAGTTCTTTAGTGTTTCCTCTTTGGTTCTTTAGTTCTTTAGCTTTGTTGCTCTTTTATTCTCCAGTACTTTGGCTCGTGGAGGCATCTAACTGTAAGCCCATCTGTAGGGTCTTGTGGTGACGGAGGAGTGGTCACCATGCCCCTCCGTACCCCCGCAGCCCACAACACGGACCACAGAGGCACAGGAACGGGGCTCTGGCCCGGAAAACCGGGAACCCGCAGCACGAGGGAGCTCTGGCAGAGTTAGATAATAAAAGCCTGCCTCTAAAAAGAGACAGGACAAGCACGGGCTCACGCACGGCCACGGGAACGCCACCCTCCGTCCCTCTCATTTTTTAGGGTCCAATCGGTTCATCTTTTAGGGTCCCATCGGTTAAATCCAACCAGGTAAGAATAAAGGTAAGTATATTATTTACATATTTAAAGGAACCGATTAAATGAACTGATTAAAAGAACCGATTAATATAAACAAAAGTAGGAATCAGGTAAGTATCTTGTTGTTATTTAGAAATAAGGTAAGTATCTTGTTGTTATTTATATAAAACAAATAAAAAAGTGCCTATGGAACGACGCGTTTCGATTATCTGTGTATCTTCTTCAGGTTCAAGGCACTAGAAATAATGAGTTCATGTTGACTTCAATGGCTCAATTCATGTGGACTTCACCAGCATGTAATCTGTTGAACTGCCGCTGGTGAAGTGACAAGCAGCACTCTGCCCGCTATTTATATAGGAGCCTGAACAATTTTTTTTTTTTTTTTTTTTTTTTTTTTTTTTTTTTTTTTTTTTTTTTTTTTTTTTCAATAGTCTTTTTTTTTAATATGAACAACTTCGAATCAGCCAATTTTAGGGTTAGGGTTAGGGTCAACTAGGGTTAGGTTTAGGTAAAAAGTCCAAATTGTGGTTAAGGTTAGGGTTGAGGTCAAGGCTAGGGTTAGGATTAGGTTTAGCCATCAGGTTAGGGTTAGGGTTAGGGTTACCTAGGGTTAGGTTTAGGCAAGAGGTTAAAATCTGGTTAAGATTATGGGTTGAGGTTAGGGTTAGGGTTAGGTTTTAGGTCCGAAGTGGGAATCAAATTGGGATTAAATTTAGGTCTTGTCAATTAAAATAATACTTTTAAATAGCCCTCTACAAATGGTCCTTCCAATAATCATCTCACACCCAGTCAAAGTCGTTTTTCTATATTTTCTTCTCTAGTGTTCTTTAGCTCCTTAGTTCTTTAGTGTGTTTCCTCTTTGGTTCTTTAGTTCTTTAGCTTTGTTGCTCTTTTTAGCTCCTTAGTTCTTTAGTGTGTTTCCTCTTTGGTTCTTTAGTTCTTTAGCTTTGTTGCTCTTTTTAGTTCCTTAGTTCTTTAGTGTTTCCTCTTTGGTTCTTTAGTTCTTTAGCTTTGTTGCTCTTTTATTCTCCAGTACTTTGGCTCGTGGAGGCATCTAACTGTAAGCCCATCTGTAGGGTCTTGTGGTGACGGAGGAGTGGCACCATGCCCCTCCGTACCCCCGCAGCCCACAACACGGACCACAGAGGCACAGGAACGGGGCTCTGGCCCGGAAAACCGGGAACCCGCAGCACGAGGGAGCTCTGGCAGAGTTAGATAATAAAAGCCTGCCTCTAAAAAGAGACAGGACAAGCACGGGCTCACGCACGGCCACGGGAACGCCACCCTCCGTCCCTCTCATTTTTTAGGGTCCAATCGGTTCATCTTTTAGGGTCCCATCGGTTAAATCCAACCAGGTAAGAATAAAGGTAAGTATATTATTTACATATTTAAAGGAACCGATTAAATGAACTGATTAAAAGAACCGATTAATATAAACAAAAGTAGGAATCAGGTAAGTATCTTGTTGTTATTTAGAAATAAGGTAAGTATCTTGTTGTTATTTATATAAAACAAATAAAAAAGTGCCTATGGAACGACGCGTTTCGATTATCTGTG
Source organism: Taenioides sp. WSHXM2023 (assembly GCA_029959045.1). NCBI lineage: Eukaryota > Metazoa > Chordata > Actinopteri > Gobiiformes > Gobiidae > Taenioides > Taenioides sp. WSHXM2023. The sequence continues at coordinate 32,871,667 of CM057098.1, forward strand.
TATCTTCTTCAGGTTCAAGGCACTAGAAATAATGAGTTCATGTTGACTTCAATGGCTCAATTCATGTGGACTTCACCAGCATGTAATCTGTTGAACTGCCGCTGGTGAAGTGACAAGCAGCACTCTGCCCGCTATTTATATAGGAGCCTGAACAATTTTTTTTTTTTTTTTTTTTTTTTTTTTTTTTTTTTTTTTTTTTTTTTTTTTTTTTTTTTTTTTTTTTTTCAATAGTCTTTTTTTTAATATGAACAACTTCGAATCAGCCAATTTTAGGGTTAGGGTTAGGGTCAACTAGGGTTAGGTTAGGTAAAAAGTCCAAATTGTGGTTAAGGTTAGGGTTGAGGTCAAGGCTAGGGTTAGGATTAGGTTTAGCCATCAGGTTAGGGTTAGGGTTAGGGTTACCTAGGGTTAGGTTTAGGCAAGAGGTTAAAATCTGGTTAAGATTAGGGTTGAGGTTAGGGTTAGGGTTAGGTTTAGGTCCGAAGTGGGAATCAAATTGGGATTAAATTTAGGTCTTGTCAATTAAAATAATACTTTTAAATAGCCCTCTACAAATGGTCCTTCCAATAATCATCTCACACCCAGTCAAAGTCGTTTTTCTATATTTCTTCTCTAGTGTTCTTTAGCTCCTTAGTTCTTTAGTGTGTTTCCTCTTTGGTTCTTTAGTTCTTTAGCTTTGTTGCTCTTTTTAGCTCCTAGTTCTTTAGTGTGTTTCCTCTTTGGTTCTTTAGTTCTTTAGCTTTGTTGCTCTTTTTAGTTCCTTAGTTCTTTAGTGTTTCCTCTTTGGTTCTTTAGTTCTTTAGCTTTGTTGCTCTTTTATTCTCCAGTACTTTGGCTCGTGGAGGCATCTAACTGTAAGCCCATCTGTAGGGTCTTGTGGTGACGGAGGAGTGGCACCATGCCCCTCCGTACCCCCGCAGCCCACAACACGGACCACAGAGGCACAGGAACGGGGCTCTGGCCCGGAAAACCGGAACCCGCAGCACGAGGGAGCTCTGGCAGAGTTAGATAATAAAAGCCTGCCTCTAAAAAGAGACAGGACAAGCACGGGCTCACGCACGGCCACGGGAACGCCACCCTCCGTCCTCTCATTTTTTAGGGTCCAATCGGTTCATCTTTTAGGGTCCCATCGGTTAAATCCAACCAGGTAAGAATAAAGGTAAGTATATTATTTACATATTTAAAGGAACCGATTAAATGAACTGATTAAAAGAACCGATTAATATAAACAAAAGTAGGAATCAGGTAAGTATCTTGTTGTTATTTAGAAATAAGGTAAGTATCTTGTTGTTATTTATATAAAACAAATAAAAAAGTGCCTATGGAACGACGCGTTTCGATTATCTGTGTATCTTCTTCAGGTTCAAGGCACTAGAAATAATGAGTTCATGTTGACTTCAATGGCTCAATTCATGTGGACTTCACCAGCATGTAATCTGTTGAACTGCCGCTGGTGAAGTGACAAGCAGCACTCTGCCCGCTATTTATATAGGAGCCTGAACAATTTTTTTTTTTTTTTTTTTTTTTTTTTTTTTTTTTTTTTTTTTTTTTTTTTTTTTTTTTTCAATAGTCTTTTTTTTAATATGAACAACTTCGAATCAGCCCAATTTTAGGGTTAGGGTTAGGGTCAACTAGGGTTAGGTTTAGGTAAAAAGTCCAAATTGTGGTTAAGGTTAGGGTTGAGGTCAAGGCTAGGGTTAGGATTAGGTTTAGCCATCAGGTTAGGGTTAGGGTTAGGGTTACCTAGGGTTAGGTTTAGGCAAGAGGTTAAAATCTGGTTAAGATTAGGGTTGAGGTTAGGGTTAGGGTTAGGTTTAGGTCCGAAGTGGGAATCAAATTGGGATTAAATTTAGGTCTTGTCAATTAAAATAATACTTTTAAATAGCCCTCTACAAATGGTCCTTCCAATAATCATCTCACACCCAGTCAAGTCGTTTTTCTATATTTTCTTCTCTAGTGTTCTTTAGCTCCTTAGTTCTTTAGTGTGTTTCCTCTTTGGTTCTTTAGTTCTTTAGCTTTGTTGCTCTTTTTAGCTCCTTAGTTCTTTAGTGTGTTTCCTCTTTGGTTCTTTAGTTCTTTAGCTTTGTTGCTCTTTTTAGTTCCTTAGTTCTTTAGTGTTTCCTCTTTGGTTCTTTAGTTCTTTAGCTTTGTTGCTCTTTTATTCTCCAGTACTTTGGCTCGTGGAGGCATCTAACTGTAAGCCCATCTGTAGGGTCTTGTGGTGACGGAGGAGTGGCACCATGCCCCTCCGTACCCCCGCAGCCCACAACACGGACCACAGAGGCACAGGAACGGGGCTCTGGCCCGGGAAAAACCGGGAACCCGCAGCACGAGGGAGCTCTGGCAGAGTTAGATAATAAAAGCCTGCCTCTAAAAAGAGACAGGACAAGCACGGGCTCACGCACGGCCACGGGAACGCCACCCTCCGTCCCTCTCATTTTTTAGGGTCCAATCGGTTCATCTTTTAGGGTCCCATCGGTTAAATCCAACCAGGTAAGAATAAAGGTAAGTATATTATTTACATATTTAAAGGAACCGATTAAATGAACTGATTAAAAGAACCGATTAATATAAACAAAAGTAGGAATCAGGTAAGTATCTTGTTGTTATTTAGAAATAAGGTAAGTATCTTGTTGTTATTTATATAAAACAAATAAAAAAGTGCCTATGGAACGACGCGTTTCGATTATCTGTGTATCTTCTTCAGGTTCAAGGCACTAGAAATAATGAGTTCATGTTGACTTCAATGGCTCAATTCATGTGGACTTCACCAGCATGTAATCTGTTGAACTGCCGCTGGTGAAGTGACAAGCAGCACTCTGCCCGCTATTTATATAGGAGCCTGAACAATTTTTTTTTTTTTTTTTTTTTTTTTTTTTTTTTTTTTTTTTTTTTTTTTTTTTTTTTTTTTTTTTTTTTTTCAATAGTCTTTTTTTAATATGAACAACTTCGAATCAGCCAATTTTAGGGTTAGGGTTAGGTCAACTAGGGTTAGGTTTAGGTAAAAAGTCCAAATTGTGGTTAAGGTTAGGGTGAGGTCAAGGCTAGGGTTAGGATTAGGTTTAGCCATCAGGTTAGGGTTAGGGTTAGGGTTACCTAGGGTTAGGTTTAGGCAAGAGGTTAAAATCTGGTTAAGATTAGGGTTGAGGTTAGGGTTAGGGTTAGGTTTAGGTCCGAAGTGGGAATCAAATTGGGATTAAATTTAGGTCTTGTCAATTAAAATAATACTTTTAAATAGCCCTCTACAAATGGTCCTTCCAATAATCATCTCACACCCAGTCAAAGTCGTTTTTCTATATTTTCTTCTCTAGTGTTCTTTAGCTCCTTAGTTCTTTAGTGTGTTTCCTCTTTGGTTCTTTAGTTCTTTAGCTTTGTTGCTCTTTTTAGCTCCTTAGTTCTTTAGTGTGTTTCCTCTTTGGTTCTTTAGTTCTTTAGCTTTGTTGCTCTTTTTAGTTCCTTAGTTCTTTAGTGTTTCCTCTTTGGTTCTTTAGTTCTTTAGCTTTGTTGCTCTTTTATTCTCCAGTACTTTGGCTCGTGGAGGCATCTAACTGTAAGCCCATCTGTAGGGTCTTGTGGTGACGGAGGAGTGGCACCATGCCCCTCCGTACCCCCGCAGCCCACAACACGGACCACAGAGGCACAGGAACGGGGCTCTGGCCCGGAAAACCGGGAACCCGCAGCACGAGGGAGCTCTGGCAGAGTTAGATAATAAAAGCCTGCCTCTAAAAAGAGACAGGACAAGCACGGGCTCACGCACGGCCACGGGAACGCCACCCTCCGTCCCTCTCATTTTTTAGGGTCCAATCGGTTCATCTTTTAGGGTCCCATCGGTTAAATCCAACCAGGTAAGAATAAAGGTAAGTATATTATTTACATATTTAAAGGAACCGATTAAATGAACTGATTAAAAGAACCGATTAATATAAACAAAAGTAGGAATCAGGTAAGTATCTTGTTGTTATTTAGAAATAAGGTAAGTATCTTGTTGTTATTTATATAAAACAAATAAAAAAGTGCCTATGGAACGACGCGTTTCGATTATCTGTGTATCTTCTTCAGGTTCAAGGCACTAGAAATAATGAGTTCATGTTGACTTCAATGGCTCAATTCATGTGGACTTCACCAGCATGTAATCTGTTGAACTGCCGCTGGTGAAGTGACAAGCAGCACTCTGCCCGCTATTTATATAGGAGCCTGAACAATTTTTTTTTTTTTTTTTTTTTTTTTTTTTTTTTTTTTTTTTTTTTTTTTTTTTTTTTTTTTTTTTTTTTTTTTCAATAGTCTTTTTTTAATATGAACAACTTCGAATCAGCCAATTTTAGGGTTAGGGTTAGGGTCAACTAGGGTTAGGTTTAGGTAAAAAGTCCAAATTGTGGTTAAGGTTAGGGTTGAGGTCAAGGCTAGGGTTAGGATTAGGTTTAGCCATCAGGTTAGGGTTAGGGTTAGGGTTACCTAGGGTTAGGTTTAGGCAAGAGGTTAAAATCTGGTTAAGATTAGGGTTGAGGTTAGGGTTAGGGTTAGGTTTAGGTCCGAAGTGGGAATCAAATTGGGATTAAATTTAGGTCTTGTCAATTAAATAATACTTTTAAATAGCCCTCTACAAATGGTCCTTCCAATAATCATCTCACACCCAGTCAAAGTCGTTTTTCTATATTTTCTTCTCTAGTGTTCTTTAGCTCCTTAGTTCTTTAGTGTGTTTCCTCTTTGGTTCTTTAGTTCTTTAGCTTTGTTGCTCTTTTTAGCTCCTTAGTTCTTTAGTGTGTTTCCTCTTTGGTTCTTTAGTTCTTTAGCTTTGTTGCTCTTTTTAGTTCCTTAGTTCTTTAGTGTTTCCTCTTTGGTTCTTTAGTTCTTTAGCTTTGTTGCTCTTTTATTCTCCAGTACTTTGGCTCGTGGAGGCATCTAACTGTAAGCCCATCTGTAGGGTCTTGTGGTGACGGAGGAGTGGCACCATGCCCCTCCGTACCCCCGCAGCCCACAACACGGACCACAGAGGCACAGGAACGGGGCTCTGGCCCGGAAAACCGGGAACCCGCAGCACGAGGGAGCCTCTGGCAGAGTTAGATAATAAAAGCCTGCCTCTAAAAAGAGACAGGACAAGCACGGGCTCACGCACGGCCACGGGAACGCCACCCTCCGTCCCTCTCATTTTTTAGGGTCCAATCGGTTCATCTTTTAGGGTCCCATCGGTTAAATCCAACCAGGTAAGAATAAAGGTAAGTAATTATTTACATATTTAAAGGAACCGATTAAATGAACTGATTAAAAGAACCGATTAATATAAACAAAAGTAGGAATCAGGTAAGTATCTTGTTGTTATTTAGAAATAAGGTAAGTATCTTGTTGTTATTTATATAAACAAATAAAAAAGTGCCTATGGAACGACGCGTTTCGATTATCTGTGTATCTTCTTCAGGTTCAAGGCACTAGAAATAATGAGTTCATGTTGACTTCAATGGCTCAATTCATGTGGACTTCACCAGCATGTAATCTGTTGAACTGCCGCTGGTGAAGTGACAAGCAGCACTCTGCCCGCTATTTATATAGGAGCCTGAACAATTTTTTTTTTTTTTTTTTTTTTTTTTTTTTTTTTTTTTTTTTTTTTTTTTTTTTTTTTTTTTTTTTTTTTTTTTTTTTTTTTTTTTTTTTTTCAATAGTCTTTTTTTTAATATGAACAACTTCGAATCAGCCAATTTTAGGGTTAGGGTTAGGGTCAACTAGGGTTAGGTTTAGGTAAAAGTCCAAATTGTGGTTAAGGTTAGGGTTGAGGTCAAGGCTAGGGTTAGGATTAGGTTTAGCCATCAGGTTAGGGTTAGGGTTAGGGTTACCTAGGGTTAGGTTTAGGCAAGAGGTTAAAATCTGGTTAAGATTAGGGTTGAGGTTAGGGTTAGGTTAGGTTTAGGTCCGAAGTGGAATCAAATTGGGATTAAATTTAGGTCTTGTCAATTAAAATAATACTTTTAAATAGCCCTCTACAAATGGTCCTTCCAATAATCATCTCACACCCAGTCAAAGTCCGTTTTTCTATATTTTCTTCTCTAGTGTTCTTTAGCTCCTTAGTTCTTTAGTGTGTTTCCTCTTTGGTTCTTTAGTTCTTTAGCTTTGTTGCTCTTTTTAGCTCCTTAGTTCTTTAGTGTGTTTCCTCTTTGGTTCTTTAGTTCTTTAGCTTTGTTGCTCTTTTTAGTTCCTTAGTTCTTTAGTGTTTCCTCTTTGGTTCTTTAGTTCTTTAGCCTTTGTTGCTCTTTTATTCTCAGTACTTTGGCTCGTGGAGGCATCTAACTGTAAGCCCAATCTGTAGGGTCTTGTGGTGACGGAGGAGTGGCACCATGCCCCTCCGTACCCCCGCAGCCCACAACACGGACCACAGAGGCCACAGGAACGGGGCTCTGGCCCGGAAACCGGGAACCCGCAGCACGAGGGAGCTCTGGCAGAGTTAGATAATAAAAGCCTGCCTCTAAAAAGAGGACAGGACAAGCACGGGCTCACGCACGGCCACGGGAACGCCACCCTCCGTCCCTCTCATTTTTTAGGGTCCAATCGGTTCATCTTTTAGGGTCC
>CM057099.1:0-10000 GCA_029959045.1 Taenioides sp. WSHXM2023
CATCCCTCTTAATCATGGCCCCAGTTCAGAGAGAAGAAAACCCACAAAATAGAACCGGGAGTCCTATTCCATTATTCCTAGCTGCGGTACTCAGGCGACCGGGCCTGCTTTGAACACTCTAATTTTTTCAAAGTAAACGCTTTCGGACCCCGCGGGACACTCAGCTAAGAGCATCGAGGGGGCGCCGAGAGGCAGGGGCTGGGACAGACGGGGGGCTCGCCTCGCGGCGGACCGTCAGCTCGATCCCGAGATCCAACTACGAGCTTTTTAACTGCAGCAACTTTAAGATACGCTATTGGAGCTGGAATTACCGCGGCTGCTGGCACCAGACTTGCCCTCCAATAGATCCTCGTTAAAGGATTTAAAGTGTACTCATTCCAATTACAGGGCCTCGAAAGAGTCCTGTATTGTTATTTTCGTCACTACCTCCCCGAGTCGGGAGTGGGTTAATTTGCGCGCCTGCTGCCTTCCTTGGATGTGGTAGCCGTTTCTCGGGCTCCCTCTCCGGAATCGAACCCTGATTCCCCGTTACCCGTGGTCACCATGGTAGGCACAGATAGTACCATCGAAAGTTGATAGGGCAGACATTCGAATGAGACGTCGCCGCCACGAGGGCCAGCGATCGGCTCGAGGTTATCTAGAGTCACCAAAGCGAGAGGGGAGCCCCCCGGAGGAGGCGACCCCACATGGGTTTTGGGTCTGATAAATGCACGCATCCCCGGAGGTCAGCGCTCGTTTGCATGTATTAGCTCTAGAATTGCCACAGTTATCCAAGTAACGGTTGAGCGATCAAAGGAACCATAACTGATTTAATGAGCCATTCGCAGTTTCACTGTACCGGCCGTGTGTACTTAGACTTGCATGGCTTAATCTTTGAGACAAGCATATGCTACTGGGCAGGATCAACCAGGTAGCCCAAAGGGTGAGCCAGCCAGCCAGCGAGGCGGCCAGCGAGGCAGCCGCCGCCCGCCGCCGCCGGCCGCTGCTGCTGCTGCTCCCGGGTCCGGAACAGGGTTTTGCTCTGAGGCAGCCCCTGTCCTTCGCTTCACTGAGTCGAGCTCCCCGGGCCAGGGAGGCTCTTACGGGTAGGGTTTGAGAAAATGCGTTTGCCCGGAGCCGGCCTCCGCTGCCGTGGCTTAAGGGACCGGGCCCGCGCCGTCCCCGTACGCACCGCGGAGGGGCCCCGTGCCCGGGCTACTGGGGTAGAGACGGTGCGTCTCGGCCTCGCTTCCGAGAGGTCTAGCACGGGGGCAAGCCTAAGCCTCAGCCTGAGCCTCGGCCTCGGTCTCCCGCCGGCTACGAGCTGTCGACCCGCTGTGCGCAGGAGCCTTCTGACTTGGATAGGAACCAGAAAGAGGCCCTGAGATGGCGGGTCTCTCATGCCCATCGACTCGAACTCTTTCTCCGGCTTACGGAGAACCATGATTTGTGCCATTTCGTTTTCTGAAAACTGCGTCTTGAGAAAAGCGCCGACGCTCCCTCGGACCTGTCTAACGTGTCGAAAAACGGCTTGCCATAAGCCACCGCGGGAGACCCGGGCTGACTATATGGCAAACGTGTATATGGTACTCTACTTAAGCGACTTAGTCATTTTTTCGAGAGGTCGAAAAACGCCTAAATAGATATGGTACTCTGCACTGTGAGAACCAGAGAATAACAGGGGGACGCGCGCACGGACGCGTCCGCACAGAGTGACACATCCCCGGACACCCAGGGCTTGGGATGTGCCCCTCTTTGGCTGGAGGTCTGGAGAACCAGAGTCCTGCAGGGGACGGGCGCACGTACGCGTCCGCACAGAGTGACACATCCCCGGACACCAGGCTTGGGATGTGCCCCTCTTTGGCTGGAAGTCTAGGAGAACCAGAGTCCCACAGGGGGACGCGCGCACGGACGCGTCCGCACAGAGTGACACATCCCCGGACACCCAGGCTTGGATGTGCCCCTCTTTGGCTGGAGGTCTGGGAGAACCAGAGTCCTGCAGGGGGACGGGCGCACGTACGCGTCCGCACAGAGTGACACATCCCCGGACACCCAGGCTTGGGATGTGCCCCTCTTTGGCTGGAAGTCTAGGAGAACCAGAGTCCCACAGGGGGACGCGCGCACGGACGCGTCCGCACAGAGTGACACATCCCCGGACACCCAGGCTTGGGATGTGCCCCTCTTTGGCTGGAGGTCTGGGAGAACCAGAGTCCCGCAGGGGGACGGGCGCACGTACGCGTCCGCACAGAGTGACACATCCCCGGACACCCAGGCTTGGGATGTGCCCCTCTTTGGCTGGAAGTCTAGGAGAACCAGAGTCCCACAGGGGGACGCGCGCACGGACGCGTCCGCACAGAGTGACACATCCCCGGACACCCAGGCTTGGGATGTGCCCCTCTTTGGCTGGAGGTCTGGGAGAACCAGAGTCCTGCAGGGGGACGGGCGCACGTACGCGTCCGCACAGAGTGACACATCCCCGGACACCCAGGCTTGGGATGTGCCCCTCTTTGGCTGGAAGTCTAGGAGAACCAGAGTCCCACAGGGGGACGCGCGCACGACGCGTCCGCACAGAGTGACACATCCCCGGACACCCAGGCTTGGGATGTGCCCCTCTTTGGCTGGAGGTCTGGGAGAACCAGAGTCCTGCAGGGGGACGGGCGCACGTACGCGTCCGCACAGAGTGACACATCCCCGGACACCCAGGCTTGGGATGTGCCCCTCTTTGGCTGGAAGTCTAGGAGAACCAGAGTCCCACAGGGGGACGCAGCGCACGGACGCGTCCGCACAGAGTGACACATCCCCGGAGCACCAGGCTTGGGATGTGCCCCTCTTTGGCTGGAGGTCTGGGAGAACGCAGAGTCCCGCAGGGGGACGGGCGCACGTACGCGTCCGCACAGAGTGACCATCCCCGGACACCCAGGCTTGGATGTGCCCCTCTTTGGCTGGAAGTCTAGGAGAACCAGAGTCCCACAGGGGGACGCGCGCACGGACGCGTCCGCACAGAGTGACAACATCCCCGGACACCCAGGCTTGGGATGTGCCCCTCTTTGGCTGGAGGTCTGGGAGAACCAGAGTCCTGCAGGGGGACGGGCGCACGTACGCGTCCGCACAGAGTGACACATCCCGGACACCCAGGCTTGGGATGTGCCCCTCTTGGCTGAAGTCTAGGAGAACCAGAGTCCCACAGGGGACGCGCGCACGGACGCGTCCGCACAGAGTGACACATCCCCGGACACCCAGGCTTGGGATGTGCCCCTCCTTGGCTGGAGGTCTGGGAACCAGAGTCCCGCAGGGGGACGGCGCACGTACGCGTCCGCACAGAGTGACACATCCCCGGACACCCAGGCTTGGGATGTGCCCCTCTTTGCTGGAGTCTAGGAGAACCAGAGTCCCACAGGGGGACCGCGCGCACGGACGCGTCCGCACAGAGTGACACATCCCCGGACACCCAGGCTTGGGATGTGCCCCTCTTTGGCTGGAGGTCTGGGAGAACCAGAGTCCTGCAGGGGGACGGCGCACGTACGCGTCCGCACAGAGTGACACATCCCCGGACACCCAGGCTTGGGATGTGCCCCTCTTTGGCTGGAAGTCTAGGAGAACCAGAGTCCCACAGGGGGACGCGCGCACGGACGCGTCCGCACAGAGTGACACATCCCCGGACACCCAGGCTTGGGATGTGCCCCTCTTTGGCTGGAAGTCTGGGAGAACCAGAGTCCCGCAGGGGGACGCGCGCACGGACGCGTCCGCACAGAGTGATCCATCGCCGGACACCCACGCTTGGGATGTGCCCCTCTTTTGGCTGGAGGTCTGGGAGAACCAGAGTCCTGCAGGGGGACGCGCGCACGGCCGCGTCCGCACAGAGTGATCCATCGCCGGACACCCACGCTTGGGATGTGCCCCTCTTTGGCTGGAGGTCTGGGAGAACCAGAGTCCTGCAGGGGGACCGCGCGCACGGACGCGTCCGCACAGAGTGATCCATCGCCGGACACCCACGCTTGGGATGTGCCCCTCTTTGCTGGAGGTCTGGGAGAACCAGAGTCCACAGCGGGGACGCGCGCACGGACGCGTCCGCACAGAGTGATCCATCGCCGGACACCACGCTTGGGAAGTGTCCCTGTTTGGCTGGAGCTCTGGGAGAACCAGAGTCCCGCAGGGGGACGCGCGCACGGACGCGTCCGTACAGAGTGACACATCCCCGGACACCCACGCTTGGGATGTGCCCCTCTTTGGCTGGAGGTCTGGGAGAACAGAGTCCTGCAGGGGACGCGCGCACGGACGCGTCCGCACAGAGTGATCCATCGCCGGACACCCACGCTTGGGATGTGTCCCTGTTTGGCTGGAGCTCTGGGAGAACCAGAGGCCCGCAGGGGGACGCGCGCACGGACGCGTCCGTACAGAGTGACACATCCCCGGACACCCACGCTTGGGATGTGCCCCTCTTTGGCTGGAGGTCTGGGAGAACCAGAGTCCTGCAGGGGGACGCGCGCACGGACGCGTCCGCACAGAGTGATCCATCGCGGGACACCCACGCTTGGGATGTGCCCCTCTTTGGCTGGATTCAAGTGTTTGGGTTCAAACTCAAAGAAAAACACTGCCCAGAGTTTAAAGGGTTTATTCATTTGTTTGTTCATTATTCTTCATCAGTTTCATCAGTTTCATCCTCCCGGGGCTGCATTCACCGGTACCTCTTTCCAGAGCCCACAACATAAAGTCCCGCATTCGAGCCGTCTCCCCAGGGGGTGGGTCGGCTTTATAGAACCTCTTAGAGGTGGATACATCGTGGCACATGAGCGTGGTTATCTCATCTGCCTCCCTCTCAATCAGTCACCCTCAGCACCTACTTAGAGGCAAACAACCACAGTTGTATGAAACATATAAGGAATAATCCAACACAGGTACTCACATAAGTAGCCATTGAGCTGCGCAGGGAGCCGAACGATGGTGGGTGGCTCGGGCATGCCCACATCCAGCCAGCTCCTTCTAAACTCTGGCAGGAGTAGGGTGGCTCTATTGCCCGTACTGGAGCTAAAGAAATAGGGTGAGTCTCCACCGGGGGAAATCATGTCTGCAGCGGACCCAGGACATCATTACACCATAGACATTGGTACCCACGTGGACTCTCGCGTCCCCGAATGTCCGGCGGGTCTTGTGATGCTTCACATAGATGATGCAGCATTGATTGCTCGGTCTTGGCTGCCTCGACCTCGGCCACAAGCATATTTGCAGAACCGATATCCTGTGCCGGTCTCGGCAATTATTAGGCCCGCCAGCAAGCCGAAAAAACTTTGCTGGTCAACCTGCAACTTATCTCCTTTCCAGGGTGCCTGAGAAAGGCAGATATTTAAGGTTACAGGGGTCAAGATGGAATACGCTATACAGACCGGACCACCCCACCTCCGGACTTACTGAAATATTCGGGTAGAATCCGGTTTGCTCTCCTTATAAAAGCCCGGTGAACCTTCGCACTGAGGACCGAGGCAGATTTTGCCTTCTCACTAACTGCTGACGCTCACAACATCAGCAGCATTTTTTTTCTGCTCGGCTGCGATAGCATCTCTGACACCTGCTATGCCTCTGGCCGAGAGCCTGACTCCTTTGGGCCATGCGGATGTGACCCACTTGAGGAACACTGACACATCCGTGAGTCTCTTCCTTATAGTGGTGGCGGCAGCCTTTGGCCTTCCAAACAAGGACTGCACTGAATGTTTCACACATATTTAGATATGTATGCGTAGGGCTAGGCGTTACGTCTGTACATACAGTACTTACTCAGAGATCCGCTCATGATCTCGTAGAAAGAGCAGGTCTTTCCTGGGAAAACCACCACCTGATGCATCACGCAGGAACAGTCTGACAGCCTGAACTCGCTGCTGTGCATTGGAGGCTTCTTTTGCGGTGGCCCCGTATGTCTGGATCCTCTTACGAAAGAGTTCCAGGAGTCGTTCTAAGAATCACAGTGCAAACTATAGTGGGGAATTAATGTGTGGAGAGCTGTGGAAGTATGCTCACCACAACCTCTGCCACCAAGGGGCTCCCGGCCCCTTTGGAGCCGCTTCTGGGCCATTGCACAGCTTTGGGCCCGGGAGGTCTGGGGGGACTTCACCCGGACCTGTGGGTTCTGGGGGTACAGAAGATTGTGCTGGAATCACCGGCGGGACAGCTAGACCTGCTCCCGGGTCGGCTGGTCAAGGGCAGGGGCAGGGGCAGCGGGTGGTAGGGGGTGGACAAGCAGGGGGATCCATGGACACTTCCATGACATCGTCCACCCTGCTCACCATTGGTATATCGGGGTTTGTGTCCCGAAGTGCCCTTAGGTCATTGATGACCCGCTGCTTGCGCCCCAGGCGCACGTACTCGGCCCTCTTGCCCTTTGTCACATCCCTATTGTGCGACCTTGATGTGTTTGTCCAGCCGGAGACAGTTTTTTTGGCAAACATGCATTGCACGGGCCCACTGATGCCACTAGAGAGAAGACCGAGGTTAGTACTAGTAAATACCAGTATTTCGATCAATGTCTGAACTCACCGGAGCGTTGACAACTTAAGGAGTAAAGCCAGCTCGTCCTTGTTGACAACTTTATGGTTCTTTTAAAGTGCTGTCTTAGGAATGCGTATTCATTCCCGCACATACCACAAGCCATTTCTGTTCTGTGCCAAAAAGCCGAAAGTCAAGTCCCTATTGTCGGGAATGCAGTCAGGGAACTTGGCACGAGAAAATGGTGGCCGAAAGGCAGGTCCCTGATATACTACCTTCAGACCAATCAGACAGAGCCCCTGAGGTGGAGCCTTGGGAGTGGAAGGGGACAACGGCACTCCCTTTACCCAGTTACAGTGCCTTGACTCTGGGACAAGTCACTTGACACACCCACATCCAGTATGGAACTCCGCAGCACCGGCACTTAAAGGGACACGTCCCCATTCCCGGGACACTTGCTCCGGGCCCTCTGGGCCGGATCACCGGGGAGACACGGGGGTCTCTCCGGCCGACCTTCAAGCCCGAAAAGACCGGGAAGAGGGCACAGGACGGCCCCCTCGCATCCCCGCTGAACTAGCTCTTTATAGAGCTGTTTCCACAGTCCGTGTTTCAATGCTTAACAACGGTTGCAAAGCGTTGCCTCTAGTGGCTATGCTCTGCCTGCAAATCTTTACAGTCCGGGCATTGCTGTCCGTTCAAAACCACGAGTCCATCCTCACCTTAACCCCAACCCTAAGGCCATTAACTTAGGTGAGCTTGTTGAGAACCGGGACTGCACAGGGGGACTTAGCCTAGGCGGCGTCCGGGGACAGCAAGCCATCCACGGATACACACACTAGGCCTGCTCCCCCTTTGGCTGGAGCTTTTTAACATCCGTGACAGCACAGGGGGACTTAGCCTAGGCGGCGTCCGGGGACAGCAAGCCATCCACGGATACACACACTAGGCCTGCTCCCCCTTTGGCTGGAGCTTTTTAACATCCGTGACAGCACAGGGGGACTTAGCCTAGGCGGCGTCCGGGGACAGCAAACCATCCACGGATACACACACTAGGCCTGCTCCCCCTTTGGCTGGAGCTTTTTGAGAACCGGGACTGCACAGGGGGACTTAGCCTAGGCGGCGTCCGGGGACAGCAAGCCATCCACGGATACACACACTAGGCCTGCTCCCCCTTTGGCTGGAGCTTTTTAACATCCGTGACAGCACAGGGGGACTTAGCCTAGGCGGCGTCCGGGGACAGCAAGCCATCCACGGATACACACACTAGGCCTGCTCCCCCTTTGGCTGGAGCTTTTTAACATCCGTGACAGCACAGGGGGACTTAGCCTAGGCGGCGTCCGGGGACAGCAAGCCATCCACGGATACACACACTAGGCCTGCTCCCCCTTTGGCTGGAGCTTTTTAACATCCGTGACAGCACAGGGGGACTTAGCCTAGGCGGCGTCCGGGGACAGCAAGCCATCCACGGATACACACACTAGGCCTGCTCCCCCTTTGGCTGGGGCCTCAGCCTCTGTCTCAAGCCGGATACGAGCTGTCGGTCCCGCTGTGCGCAGGAGCCTTCTGACGTGGATAGAACCAGACAGAGGCCCTGAGATGGCGGGGCTCTCACACCCATAGACCGAGCTCTTTCTCCGGCTTACAGAGAACCGCGATTTGTGCCATTTCGTTTTCTGAAAACTGTGTCTTTCAAAAAAGCGCCGACGCTCCCTCGGACCTGTCTAACGTGTCGAAAAATGGCTTGCCATAAGCCACCGTGGGAGACCTGGGCTGACTATATGGCAAACGTGTATATGGTACTCTACTTAAGCGACTTAGTCATTTTTTCGAGAGGTCGAAAAAACGCCTAAATAGATATGGTACTCTGCACTGTGAGAACCAGAGAATAACAGCGGGACGCGCGCACGCCCGCGTCCGCTCATAGTGAGCCTTCCCCGGACACCGAGACTTGGGAAGTCCCCCTCCTTGGCTGGAGGTCTGATAGAACCAGACACACTAACAGCGGGACGCACGCACGCCCGCCCGCGTCCGCTCATAGTGAGCCTTCCCCGGACACCGAGACTTGGGAAGTGCCCCTCCTTGGCTGGAGGTCTGATAGAACCAGACACACTAACAGCGGGACGCACGCACGCCCGCCCGCGTCCGCTCATAGTGAGCCTTCCCCGGACACCGAGACTTGGGAAGTGTCCCTCCTTGGCTGGAGGTCTGATAGAACCAGACACACTAACAGCGGGACGCGCGCACGCCCGCGTCCGCTCATAGTGAGCCTTCCCCGGACACCGAGACTTGGGACGTGCCCCTCTTTGGCTGGAAGTCTGGGAGAACCAGAGTCCCACAGGGGGACGCGCGCACGGACGCGTCCGCACAGAGTGACACATCCCCGGACACCCACGCTTGGGATGTGCCCCTCTTTGGCTGGAAGTCTAGGAGAACCAGAGTCCCGCAGGGGGACGCGCGCACGGACGCGTCCGCACAGAGTGACACATCCCCGGACACCCACGCTTGGGATGTGCCCCTCTTTGGCTGGAAGTCTAGGAGAACCAGAGTCCCGCAGGGGGACGCGCGCACGGACGCGTCCGCACAGAGTGACACATCCCCGGACACCCACGCTTGGGATGTGCCCCTCTTTGGCTGGAAGTCTAGGAGAACCAGAGTCCCGCAGGGGGACGCGCGCACGGACGCGTCCGCACAGAGTGACACATCCCCGGACACCCAGGCTTGGGATGTGCCCCTCTTTGGCTGGAAGTCTGGGAGAACCAGAGTCCCGCAGGGGGACGCGGGCAATGCCGCGTCCGCACAGAGTGATCCATCGCCGGACACCCACGCTTGGGAAGTGCCCCTCTTTGGCTGGAGCTCTGGGAGAACCACAGTCCCACAGGGGGACAGCCCTAGACCGTTTACACAGAGACCGT
This sequence comes from Taenioides sp. WSHXM2023, assembly GCA_029959045.1. Taxonomy (NCBI): domain Eukaryota; kingdom Metazoa; phylum Chordata; class Actinopteri; order Gobiiformes; family Gobiidae; genus Taenioides; species Taenioides sp. WSHXM2023. Next base: position 9,366 of record CM057099.1, read on the forward strand.
GCCTCGTCTCTGGGATCAGTACGGGTGACCTTCAAACCCGAATAGAACCGGCCAGAGGGCCCAGGAAGGCCCGTCTTTCACACCCGCAGATAGAGCTCTCCGTCCCGGTTCCGGAGAACCATGATTTGTGCCATTTCGTTTCGTGAAAAACTGTGTCGTGGGAAAAGCGCCGACGTTCCCTCGGAACTGTCTAACTTGTGGTAAAACGGCTTGCCATAGGCCACCACGGGAGACCCGGGCTGACCATATGGCAAACGTGTATATGGTACTCTACTTAAGCGACTTAGTCATTTTTTCGAGAGGTCGAAAAACGCCTAAATAGATATGGTACTCTATGGAGTACCATATGCACTTTTTGGTTACCGCGCGAGTCAGGGGGCATCCCGCGATGCCCTGCCCAGGGACAGCGCTCTGTCACTGGGATAGGTCCTCTGAGAGACCCCGCTCTAAGTCTGGAGCCCCTCAGCTCCAGCCCTACAGGGGGACAGCCCCAGACCTTCTACCCAGCGACGGTGCCCCGCCACTGGGACAGGTCTGGTGACAGAGCCCGGTCCCGGTCTGGAGGTCGGCTGCTCCAGCACAACAGCGGGACCCGCGCACGGCCGCGTCCGGGCAGAGTGAGCCGTCCTCGGACA
>CM057099.1:22500-30000 GCA_029959045.1 Taenioides sp. WSHXM2023
GCGCACGGACGCGTCCGCACAGAGTGACACATCCCCGGACACCCAGGCTTGGGATGTGCCCCTCTTTGGCTGGAGGTCTGGGAGAACCAGAGTCCTGCAGGGGGACGGGCGCACGTACGCGTCCGCACAGAGTGACACATCCCCGGACACCCAGGCTTGGGATGTGCCCCTCTTTGGCTGGAAGTCTAGGAGAACCAGAGTCCCACAGGGGGACGCGCGCACGGACGCGTCCGCACAGAGTGACACATCCCCGGACACCCAGGCTTGGGATGTGCCCCTCTTTGGCTGGAAGTCTGGGAGAACCAGAGTCCCGCAGGGGGACGCGCGCACGGACGCGTCCGCACAGAGTGATCCATCGCCGGACACCCACGCTTGGGATGTGCCCCTCTTTGGCTGGAGGTCTGGGAGAACCAGAGTCCTGCAGGGGGACGCGCGCACGGACGCGTCCGCACAGAGTGATCCATCGCCGGACACCCACGCTTGGGATGTGCCCCTCTTTGGCTGGAGGTCTGGGAGAACCAGAGTCCTGCAGGGGGACGCGCGCACGGACGCGTCCGCACAGAGTGATCCATCGCCGGACACCCACGCTTGGGATGTGCCCCTCTTTGGCTGGAGGTCTGGGAGAACCAGAGTCCCGCAGGGGGACGCGCGCACGGACGCGTCCGCACAGAGTGATCCATCGCCGGACACCCACGCTTGGGAAGTGTCCCTGTTTGGCTGGAGCTCTGGGAGAACCAGAGTCCCGCAGGGGGACGCGCGCACGGACGCGTCCGTACAGAGTGACACATCCCCGGACACCCACGCTTGGGATGTGCCCCTCTTTGGCTGGAGGTCTGGGAGAACCAGAGTCCTGCAGGGGGACGCGCGCACGGACGCGTCCGCACAGAGTGATCCATCGCCGGACACCCACGCTTGGGATGTGTCCCTGTTTGGCTGGAGCTCTGGGAGAACCAGAGTCCCGCAGGGGGACGCGCGCATGGACGCGTCCGTACAGAGTGACACATCCCCGGACACCCACGCTTGGGATGTGCCCCTCTTTGGCTGGAGGTCTGGGAGAACCAGAGTCCTGCAGGGGGACGCGCGCACGGACGCGTCCGCACAGAGTGATCCATCGCGGGACACCCACGCTTGGGATGTGCCCCTCTTTGGCTGGATTCAAGTGTTTGGGTTCAAACTCAAAGAAAAACACTGCCCAGAGTTTAAAGGGTTTATTCATTTGTTTGTTCATTATTCTTCATCAGTTTCATCAGTTTCATCCTCCCGGGGGCTGCATTCACCGGTACCTCTTTCCAGAGCCCACAACATAAAGTCCCGCATTCGAGCCGTCTCCCCAGGGGGTGGGTCGGCTTTATAGAACCTCTTAGAGGTGGATACATCGTGGCACATGAGCGTGGTTATCTCATCTGCCTCCCTCTCATCAGTCACCCTCAGCACCTACTTAGAGGCAAACAACCACAGTTGTATGAAACATATAAGGAATAATCCAACACAGGTACTCACATAAGTAGCCATTGAGCTGCGCAGGGAGCCGAACGATGGTGGTGGCTCGGGCATGCCCACATCCAGCCAGCTCCTTCTAAACTCTGGCAGGAGTAGGGTGGCTCTATTGCCCGTACTGGAGCTAAAGAAATAGGGTGAGTCTCCACCGGGGAAATCATGTCTGCAGCGGACCCAGGACATCATTACACCATAGACATTGGTACCCACGTGGACTCTCGCGTCCCCGAATGTCCGGCGGGTCTTGTGATGCTTCACATAGATGATGCAGCATTGATTGCTCGGTCTTGCTGCCTCGACCTCGGCCACAAGCATATTTTGCAGAACCGATATCCTGTGGCCGGTCTCGGCAATTATTAGGCCCGCCAGCAAGCCGAAAAAACTTTGCTGGTCAACCTGCAACTTATCTCTTTCCAGGGTGCCTGAGAAAGCAGATATTTAAGGTTACAGGGGTCAAGATGGAATACGCTATACAGACCGGACCACCCACTCCGGACTTACTGAAATATTCGGGTAGAATCCGGTTTGCTCTCCTTATAAAAGCCCGGTGAACCTTCGCACTGAGGACCGAGGCAGATTTTTGCCTTCTCACTAACTGCTGACGGCTCACAACATCAGCAGCATTTTTTTTCTGCTCGGCTGCGATAGCATCTCTGACACCTGCTATGCCTCTGGCCGAGAGCCTGACTCCTTTGGGCCATGCGGATGTGACCCACTTGAGGAACACTGACACATCCGTGAGTCTCTTCCTTATAGTGGTGGCGGCCAGCCCTTTGGCCTTCCAAACAAGGACTGCACTGGAATGTTTCACACATATTTAGATATGTATGCGTAGGGCTAGGCGTTACGTCTGTACATACAGTACTTACTCAGAGATCCGCTCATGATCTCGTAGAAAGAGCAGGTCTTTCCTGGGAAAACCACCACCTGATGCATCACGCAGGAACAGTCTGACAGCCTGAACTCGCTGCTGTGCATTGGAGGCTTCTTTTGCGGTGGCCCCGTATGTCTGGATCCTCTTACGAAAGAGTTCCAGGAGTCGTTCTAAGAATCACAGTGCAAACTATAGTGGGGAAATTAATGTGTGGAGAGCTGTGGAAGTATGCTCACCACAACCTCTGCCACCAAGGGGCTCCCGGCCCCTTTGGAGCCGCTTCTGGGCCATTGCACAGCTTGGGCCCGGGAGGTCTGGGGGGACTTCACCCGGACCTGTGGGTTCTGGGGGTACAGAAGATTGTGCTGGAATCACCGGCGGGACAGCTAGACCTGCTCCCGGGTCGGCTGGGTCAAGGGCAGGGGCAGGGGCAGCGGGTGGTAGGGGGTGGACAGCAGGGGGATCCATGGACACTTCCATGACATCGTCCACCCTGCTCACCATTGGTATATCGGGGTTTGTGTCCCGAAGTGCCCTTAGGTCATTGATGACCCGCTGCTTGCGCCCCAGGCGCACGTACTCGGCCCTCTTGCCCTTTGTCACATCCCTATGTGCGACCTTGATGTGTTTGTCCAGCCGGAGACAGTTTTTTTGGCAAACCATGCATTGCACGGGCCCACTGATGCCACTAGAGAGAAGACCGGAGGTTAGTACTAGTAAATACCAGTATTTCGATCAATGTCTGAACTCACCGGAGCGTTGACAACTTAAGGAGTAAAGCCAGCTCGTCCTTGTTGACAACTTTATGGTTCTTTTTAAAGTGCTGTCTTAGGTATGCGTATTCATTCCCGCACATACCACAAGCCATTTCTGTTCTGTGCCAAAAAGCCGAAAGTCAAGTCCCTATTGTCGGGAATGCAGTCAGGGAACTTGGCACGAGAAAATGGTGGCCGAAAGGCAGGTCCCTGATATACTACCTTCAGACCAATCAGACAGAGCCCCTGAGGTGGAGCCTTGGGAGTGGAAGGGGACAACGGCACTCCCTTTACCCAGTTACAGTGCCTTGACTCTGGGACAAGTCACTTGACACACCCACATCCAGTATGGAACTCCGCAGCACCGGCACTTAAAGGGACACGTCCCCATTCCCGGGACACTTGCTCCGGGCCCTCTGGGCCGGATCACCGGGGAGACACGGGGGTCTCTCCGGCCGACCTTCAAGCCCGAAAAGAACCGGGAAGAGGGCACAGGACGGCCCCCTCGCATCCCCGCTGAACTAGCTCTTTATAGAGCTGTTTCCACAGTCCGTGTTTCAATGCTTAACAACGGTTGCAAAGCGTTGCCTCTAGTGGCTATGCTCTGCCTGCAAATCTTTACAGTCCGGGCATTGCTGTCCGTTCAAAACCACGAGTCCATCCTCACCTTAACCCCAACCCTAAGGCCATTAACTTAGGTGAGCTTGTTGAGAACCGGGACTGCACAGGGGGACTTAGCCTAGGCGGCGTCCGGGGACAGCAAGCCATCCACGGATACACACACTAGGCCTGCTCCCCCTTTGGCTGGAGCTTTTTAACATCCGTGACAGCACAGGGGGACTTAGCCTAGGCGGCGTCCGGGGACAGCAAGCCATCCACGGATACACACACTAGGCCTGCTCCCCCTTTGGCTGGAGCTTTTTAACATCCGTGACAGCACAGGGGGACTTAGCCTAGGCGGCGTCCGGGGACAGCAAACCATCCACGGATACACACACTAGGCCTGCTCCCCCTTTGGCTGGAGCTTTTTGAGAACCGGGACTGCACAGGGGGACTTAGCCTAGGCGGCGTCCGGGGACAGCAAGCCATCCACGGATACACACACTAGGCCTGCTCCCCCTTTGGCTGGAGCTTTTTAACATCCGTGACAGCACAGGGGGACTTAGCCTAGGCGGCGTCCGGGGACAGCAAGCCATCCACGGATACACACACTAGGCCTGCTCCCCCTTTGGCTGGAGCTTTTTAACATCCGTGACAGCACAGGGGGACTTAGCCTAGGCGGCGTCCGGGGACAGCAAGCCATCCACGGATACACACACTAGGCCTGCTCCCCCTTTGGCTGGAGCTTTTTAACATCCGTGACAGCACAGGGGGACTTAGCCTAGGCGGCGTCCGGGGACAGCAAGCCATCCACGGATACACACACTAGGCCTGCTCCCCCTTTGGCTGGGGCCTCAGCCTCTGTCTCAAGCCGGATACGAGCTGTCGGTCCCGCTGTGCGCAGGAGCCTTCTGACGTGGATAGAACCAGACAGAGGCCCTGAGATGGCGGGGCTCTCACACCCATAGACCGAGCTCTTTCTCCGGCTTACAGAGAACCGCGATTTGTGCCATTTCGTTTTCTGAAAACTGTGTCTTTCAAAAAGCGCCGACGCTCCCTCGGACCTGTCTAACGTGTCGAAAAATGGCTTGCCATAAGCCACCGTGGGAGACCTGGGCTGACTATATGGCAAACGTGTATATGGTACTCTACTTAAGCGACTTAGTCATTTTTTCGAGAGGTCGAAAAACGCCTAAATAGATATGGTACTCTGCACTGTGAGAACCAGAGAATAACAGCGGGACGCGCGCACGCCCGCGTCCGCTCATAGTGAGCCTTCCCCGGACACCGAGACTTGGGAAGTCCCCCTCCTTGGCTGGAGGTCTGATAGAACCAGACACACTAACAGCGGGACGCACGCACGCCCGCCCGCGTCCGCTCATAGTGAGCCTTCCCCGGACACCGAGACTTGGGAAGTGCCCCTCCTTGGCTGGAGGTCTGATAGAACCAGACACACTAACAGCGGGACGCACGCACGCCCGCCCGCGTCCGCTCATAGTGAGCCTTCCCCGGACACCGAGACTTGGGAAGTGTCCCTCCTTGGCTGGAGGTCTGATAGAACCAGACACACTAACAGCGGGACGCGCGCACGCCCGCGTCCGCTCATAGTGAGCCTTCCCCGGACACCGAGACTTGGGACGTGCCCCTCTTTGGCTGGAAGTCTGGGAGAACCAGAGTCCCACAGGGGGACGCGCGCACGGACGCGTCCGCACAGAGTGACACATCCCCGGACACCCACGCTTGGGATGTGCCCCTCTTTGGCTGGAAGTCTAGGAGAACCAGAGTCCCGCAGGGGGACGCGCGCACGGACGCGTCCGCACAGAGTGACACATCCCCGGACACCCACGCTTGGGATGTGCCCCTCTTTGGCTGGAAGTCTAGGAGAACCAGAGTCCCGCAGGGGGACGCGCGCACGGACGCGTCCGCACAGAGTGACACATCCCCGGACACCCACGCTTGGGATGTGCCCCTCTTTGGCTGGAAGTCTAGGAGAACCAGAGTCCCGCAGGGGGACGCGCGCACGGACGCGTCCGCACAGAGTGACACATCCCCGGACACCCAGGCTTGGGATGTGCCCCTCTTTGGCTGGAAGTCTGGGAGAACCAGAGTCCCGCAGGGGGACGCGGGCAATGCCGCGTCCGCACAGAGTGATCCATCGCCGGACACCCACGCTTGGGAAGTGCCCCTCTTTGGCTGGAGCTCTGGGAGAACCACAGTCCCACAGGGGGACAGCCCTAGACCGTTTACACAGAGACCGTGCCTCGTCTCTGGGATCAGTACGGGTGACCTTCAAACCCGAATAGAACCGGCCAGAGGGCCCAGGAAGGCCCGTCTTTCACACCCGCAGATAGAGCTCTCCGTCCCGGTTCCGGAGAACCATGATTTGTGCCATTTCGTTTCGTGAAAAACTGTGTCGTGGGAAAAGCGCCGACGTTCCCTCGGAACTGTCTAACTTGTGGTAAAACGGCTTGCCATAGGCCACCACGGGAGACCCGGGCTGACCATATGGCAAACGTGTATATGGTACTCTACTTAAGCGACTTAGTCATTTTTTCGAGAGGTCGAAAAACGCCTAAATAGATATGGTACTCTATGGAGTACCATATGCACTTTTTGGTTACCGCGCGAGTCAGGGGGCATCCCGCGATGCCCTGCCCAGGGACAGCGCTCTGTCACTGGGATAGGTCCTCTGAGAGACCCCGCTCTAAGTCTGGAGCCCCTCAGCTCCAGCCCTACAGGGGGACAGCCCCAGACCTTCTACCCAGCGACGGTGCCCCGCCACTGGGACAGGTCTGGTGACAGAGCCCGGTCCCGGTCTGGAGGTCGGCTGCTCCAGCACAACAGCGGGACCCGCGCACGGCCGCGTCCGGGCAGAGTGAGCCGTCCTCGGACACACACACCTGGGATGTGCCCCTCTTTTGCTGGAGGTCTGGGAGAACCAGAGCCTAACAGCGGGACCCGCGCACGGCCGCGTCCGGACAGAGTGAGCCGTCCTCGGACACACACACCTGGGATGTGCCCCTCTTTTGCTGGAGGTCTGGGAGAACCAGAGCCTAACAGCGGGACCCGCGCACGGCCGCGTCCGGACAGAGTGAGCCGTCCTCGGACACACACACCTGGGATGTGCCCCTCTTTTGCTGGAGGTCTGGGAGAACCAGAGCCTAACAGCGGGACCCGCGCACGGCCGCGTCCGGGCAGAGTGATCCATCGCCGGACACACACACCTGGGATGTGCCCCTCTTTTGCTGGAGGTCTGGGAGAACCAGAGCCTAACAGCGGGACCCGCGCACGGCCGCGTCCGGGCAGAGTGATCCATCGCCGGACACACACACCTGGGATGTGCCCCTCTTTTGCTGGAGGTCTGGGAGAACCAGAGCCTAACAGCGGGACCCGCGCACGGCCGCGTCCGGGCAGAGTGATCCATCGCCGGACACACACACCTGGGATGTGCCCCTCTTTTGCTGGAGGTCTGGGAGAACCAGAGCCTAACAGCGGGACCCGCGCACGGCCGCGTCCGGGCAGAGTGATCCATCGCCGGACACACACACCTGGGATGTGCCCCTCTTTTGCTGGAGGTCTGGGAGAACCAGAGCCTAACAGCGGGACCCGCGCACGGCCGCGTCCGGGCAGAGTGATCCATCGCCGGACACACACACCTGGGATGTGCCCCTCTTTTGCTGGAGGTCTGGGAGAACCAGAGCCTAACAGCGGGACCCGCGCACGGCCGCGTCCGGGCAGAGTGATCCATCGCCGGACACACACACCTGGGATGTG
>CM057099.1:40000-72500 GCA_029959045.1 Taenioides sp. WSHXM2023
CGCACGTACGCGTCCGCACAGAGTGACACATCCCCGGACACCCAGGCTTGGGATGTGCCCCTCTTTGGCTGGAAGTCTAGGAGAACCAGAGTCCCACAGGGGGACGCGCGCACGGACGCGTCCGCACAGAGTGACACATCCCCGGACACCCAGGCTTGGGATGTGCCCCTCTTTGGCTGGAGGTCTGGGAGAACCAGAGTCCTGCAGGGGGACGGGCGCACGTACGCGTCCGCACAGAGTGACACATCCCCGGACACCCAGGCTTGGGATGTGCCCCTCTTTGGCTGGAAGTCTAGGAGAACCAGAGTCCCACAGGGGGACGCGCGCACGGACGCGTCCGCACAGAGTGACACATCCCCGGACACCCAGGCTTGGGATGTGCCCCTCTTTGGCTGGAGGTCTGGGAGAACCAGAGTCCCGCAGGGGGACGGGCGCACGTACGCGTCCGCACAGAGTGACACATCCCCGGACACCCAGGCTTGGGATGTGCCCCTCTTTGGCTGGAAGTCTAGGAGAACCAGAGTCCCACAGGGGGACGCGCGCACGGACGCGTCCGCACAGAGTGACACATCCCCGGACACCCAGGCTTGGGATGTGCCCCTCTTTGGCTGGAGGTCTGGGAGAACCAGAGTCCTGCAGGGGGACGGGCGCACGTACGCGTCCGCACAGAGTGACACATCCCCGGACACCCAGGCTTGGGATGTGCCCCTCTTTGGCTGGAAGTCTAGGAGAACCAGAGTCCCACAGGGGGACGCGCGCACGGACGCGTCCGCACAGAGTGACACATCCCCGGACACCCAGGCTTGGGATGTGCCCCTCTTTGGCTGGAGGTCTGGGAGAACCAGAGTCCTGCAGGGGGACGGGCGCACGTACGCGTCCGCACAGAGTGACACATCCCCGGACACCCAGGCTTGGGATGTGCCCCTCTTTGGCTGGAAGTCTAGGAGAACCAGAGTCCCACAGGGGGACGCGCGCACGGACGCGTCCGCACAGAGTGACACATCCCCGGACACCCAGGCTTGGGATGTGCCCCTCTTTGGCTGGAGGTCTGGGAGAACCAGAGTCCCGCAGGGGGACGGGCGCACGTACGCGTCCGCACAGAGTGACACATCCCCGGACACCCAGGCTTGGGATGTGCCCCTCTTTGGCTGGAAGTCTAGGAGAACCAGAGTCCCACAGGGGGACGCGCGCACGGACGCGTCCGCACAGAGTGACACATCCCCGGACACCCAGGCTTGGGATGTGCCCCTCTTTGGCTGGAGGTCTGGGAGAACCAGAGTCCTGCAGGGGGACGGGCGCACGTACGCGTCCGCACAGAGTGACACATCCCCGGACACCCAGGCTTGGGATGTGCCCCTCTTTGGCTGGAAGTCTAGGAGAACCAGAGTCCCACAGGGGGACGCGCGCACGGACGCGTCCGCACAGAGTGACACATCCCCGGACACCCAGGCTTGGGATGTGCCCCTCTTTGGCTGGAGGTCTGGGAGAACCAGAGTCCCGCAGGGGGACGGGCGCACGTACGCGTCCGCACAGAGTGACACATCCCCGGACACCCAGGCTTGGGATGTGCCCCTCTTTGGCTGGAAGTCTAGGAGAACCAGAGTCCCACAGGGGGACGCGCGCACGGACGCGTCCGCACAGAGTGACACATCCCCGGACACCCAGGCTTGGGATGTGCCCCTCTTTGGCTGGAGGTCTGGGAGAACCAGAGTCCTGCAGGGGGACGGGCGCACGTACGCGTCCGCACAGAGTGACACATCCCCGGACACCCAGGCTTGGGATGTGCCCCTCTTTGGCTGGAAGTCTAGGAGAACCAGAGTCCCACAGGGGGACGCGCGCACGGACGCGTCCGCACAGAGTGACACATCCCCGGACACCCAGGCTTGGGATGTGCCCCTCTTTGGCTGGAAGTCTGGGAGAACCAGAGTCCCGCAGGGGGACGCGCGCACGGACGCGTCCGCACAGAGTGATCCATCGCCGGACACCCACGCTTGGGATGTGCCCCTCTTTGGCTGGAGGTCTGGGAGAACCAGAGTCCTGCAGGGGGACGCGCGCACGGACGCGTCCGCACAGAGTGATCCATCGCCGGACACCCACGCTTGGGATGTGCCCCTCTTTGGCTGGAGGTCTGGGAGAACCAGAGTCCTGCAGGGGGACGCGCGCACGGACGCGTCCGCACAGAGTGATCCATCGCCGGACACCCACGCTTGGGATGTGCCCCTCTTTGGCTGGAGGTCTGGGAGAACCAGAGTCCCGCAGGGGGACGCGCGCACGGACGCGTCCGCACAGAGTGATCCATCGCCGGACACCCACGCTTGGGAAGTGTCCCTGTTTGGCTGGAGCTCTGGGAGAACCAGAGTCCCGCAGGGGGACGCGCGCACGGACGCGTCCGTACAGAGTGACACATCCCCGGACACCCACGCTTGGGATGTGCCCCTCTTTGGCTGGAGGTCTGGGAGAACCAGAGTCCTGCAGGGGGACGCGCGCACGGACGCGTCCGCACAGAGTGATCCATCGCCGGACACCCACGCTTGGGATGTGTCCCTGTTTGGCTGGAGCTCTGGGAGAACCAGAGTCCCGCAGGGGGACGCGCGCACGGACGCGTCCGTACAGAGTGACACATCCCCGGACACCCACGCTTGGGATGTGCCCCTCTTTGGCTGGAGGTCTGGGAGAACCAGAGTCCTGCAGGGGGACGCGCGCACGGACGCGTCCGCACAGAGTGATCCATCGCGGGACACCCACGCTTGGGATGTGCCCCTCTTTGGCTGGATTCAAGTGTTTGGGTTCAAACTCAAAGAAAAACACTGCCCAGAGTTTAAAGGGTTTATTCATTTGTTTGTTCATTATTCTTCATCAGTTTCATCAGTTTCATCCTCCCGGGGGCTGCATTCACCGGTACCTCTTTCCAGAGCCCACAACATAAAGTCCCGCATTCGAGCCGTCTCCCCAGGGGGTGGGTCGGCTTTATAGAACCTCTTAGAGGTGGATACATCGTGGCACATGAGCGTGGTTATCTCATCTGCCTCCCTCTCATCAGTCACCCTCAGCACCTACTTAGAGGCAAACAACCACAGTTGTATGAAACATATAAGGAATAATCCAACACAGGTACTCACATAAGTAGCCATTGAGCTGCGCAGGGAGCCGAACGATGGTGGTGGCTCGGGCATGCCCACATCCAGCCAGCTCCTTCTAAACTCTGGCAGGAGTAGGGTGGCTCTATTGCCCGTACTGGAGCTAAAGAAATAGGGTGAGTCTCCACCGGGGAAATCATGTCTGCAGCGGACCCAGGACATCATTACACCATAGACATTGGTACCCACGTGGACTCTCGCGTCCCCGAATGTCCGGCGGGTCTTGTGATGCTTCACATAGATGATGCAGCATTGATTGCTCGGTCTTGCTGCCTCGACCTCGGCCACAAGCATATTTTGCAGAACCGATATCCTGTGGCCGGTCTCGGCAATTATTAGGCCCGCCAGCAAGCCGAAAAAACTTTGCTGGTCAACCTGCAACTTATCTCTTTCCAGGGTGCCTGAGAAAGCAGATATTTAAGGTTACAGGGGTCAAGATGGAATACGCTATACAGACCGGACCACCCACTCCGGACTTACTGAAATATTCGGGTAGAATCCGGTTTGCTCTCCTTATAAAAGCCCGGTGAACCTTCGCACTGAGGACCGAGGCAGATTTTTGCCTTCTCACTAACTGCTGACGGCTCACAACATCAGCAGCATTTTTTTTCTGCTCGGCTGCGATAGCATCTCTGACACCTGCTATGCCTCTGGCCGAGAGCCTGACTCCTTTGGGCCATGCGGATGTGACCCACTTGAGGAACACTGACACATCCGTGAGTCTCTTCCTTATAGTGGTGGCGGCCAGCCCTTTGGCCTTCCAAACAAGGACTGCACTGGAATGTTTCACACATATTTAGATATGTATGCGTAGGGCTAGGCGTTACGTCTGTACATACAGTACTTACTCAGAGATCCGCTCATGATCTCGTAGAAAGAGCAGGTCTTTCCTGGGAAAACCACCACCTGATGCATCACGCAGGAACAGTCTGACAGCCTGAACTCGCTGCTGTGCATTGGAGGCTTCTTTTGCGGTGGCCCCGTATGTCTGGATCCTCTTACGAAAGAGTTCCAGGAGTCGTTCTAAGAATCACAGTGCAAACTATAGTGGGGAAATTAATGTGTGGAGAGCTGTGGAAGTATGCTCACCACAACCTCTGCCACCAAGGGGCTCCCGGCCCCTTTGGAGCCGCTTCTGGGCCATTGCACAGCTTGGGCCCGGGAGGTCTGGGGGGACTTCACCCGGACCTGTGGGTTCTGGGGGTACAGAAGATTGTGCTGGAATCACCGGCGGGACAGCTAGACCTGCTCCCGGGTCGGCTGGGTCAAGGGCAGGGGCAGGGGCAGCGGGTGGTAGGGGGTGGACAGCAGGGGGATCCATGGACACTTCCATGACATCGTCCACCCTGCTCACCATTGGTATATCGGGGTTTGTGTCCCGAAGTGCCCTTAGGTCATTGATGACCCGCTGCTTGCGCCCCAGGCGCACGTACTCGGCCCTCTTGCCCTTTGTCACATCCCTATGTGCGACCTTGATGTGTTTGTCCAGCCGGAGACAGTTTTTTTGGCAAACCATGCATTGCACGGGCCCACTGATGCCACTAGAGAGAAGACCGGAGGTTAGTACTAGTAAATACCAGTATTTCGATCAATGTCTGAACTCACCGGAGCGTTGACAACTTAAGGAGTAAAGCCAGCTCGTCCTTGTTGACAACTTTATGGTTCTTTTTAAAGTGCTGTCTTAGGTATGCGTATTCATTCCCGCACATACCACAAGCCATTTCTGTTCTGTGCCAAAAAGCCGAAAGTCAAGTCCCTATTGTCGGGAATGCAGTCAGGGAACTTGGCACGAGAAAATGGTGGCCGAAAGGCAGGTCCCTGATATACTACCTTCAGACCAATCAGACAGAGCCCCTGAGGTGGAGCCTTGGGAGTGGAAGGGGACAACGGCACTCCCTTTACCCAGTTACAGTGCCTTGACTCTGGGACAAGTCACTTGACACACCCACATCCAGTATGGAACTCCGCAGCACCGGCACTTAAAGGGACACGTCCCCATTCCCGGGACACTTGCTCCGGGCCCTCTGGGCCGGATCACCGGGGAGACACGGGGGTCTCTCCGGCCGACCTTCAAGCCCGAAAAGAACCGGGAAGAGGGCACAGGACGGCCCCCTCGCATCCCCGCTGAACTAGCTCTTTATAGAGCTGTTTCCACAGTCCGTGTTTCAATGCTTAACAACGGTTGCAAAGCGTTGCCTCTAGTGGCTATGCTCTGCCTGCAAATCTTTACAGTCCGGGCATTGCTGTCCGTTCAAAACCACGAGTCCATCCTCACCTTAACCCCAACCCTAATTAGGGTTTCATAGGGTCTTTTATAGAAACCCTGGGCTTTTTTGACCCACTTTCTCCCTATAACTTAATTTCATTTTTTTCTCTGCTTTATGACATATTTAAAATTATGATTAGCATATAAAGCAAAGCACCTCATTTTTTTCTATCATTTGCAAAAGGTTTTAAGTCTCTACGACCTTTCTTTCAAAACTGATTTTGGATGTAGTACCCTTTATTTTCCAGGGGGCGCTGGACTTTGGCAAGACACACCATCTCAGTATCAAGAGAAGAAGAAATGACCCACTTTTTCACACCCAATTTCTAGGTATAAGCCCAATATACACTGTATAACAAGTAAATGCCCATTTTCTCAGTCCCACTTTCTTTGATGCCCAATTTCTAGGTATAAGCCCAATATACACTGTATAACAAGTAAATGCCCATTTTCTCAGTCCCACTTTCTTTGATGCCCAATTTCTAGGTATAAGCCCAATATCCACTACTATAAAAAGTAAACGTCCATTTTCTCAGTCCTACTTTCTTTGATGCCCAATTTCACTCTATGTTCCTACCCTCAACTACAGTCATGACATCTGGCTTGAAATCTGTTTCCTCCGCAGGGTGGCTGGGCGCTCTCTTAGATATACAGTGAGGAGTTCTGTCACCCAGGAGGAACTTGGAGTAGAGCTGCTGATCCTTCGCATCGAGAAGAACAAGCTGAGGTGGCTTGGGTATCTGTATTAGATGCTGCCTGGGATAGCCAGTGTTCCCGCAATGAACTTGGCCTTTTTATTAACCCTTTAGGTGCCACATTTATTCAGACAATAAGGGGCCTGCATTTTGTGACTGTAAAAAATGGTCGTCATTTACACTTTCACTGCTTTCATCCCTAGCATCTGTTTCATAAGGTGAATATTAACAAACACATTTACAAATGAAAACAAAAATATCAGAAATATTGATTTTTATTCTTTTGAACTTCATTAACCCTATTACTTATTCAGTAGTTTACAAAACACTTCAACAGAACAAAATCAGTCTCAACACAGACCCATTGAATATGTTGCCTGTTTACACCAGCCTATACAAAACATGAAGGACAGTTTTCAGATGCTGAATTTTCAGATATGTGATATGTGTTCTGAAACCTCTTCTTCATCATCATTGTCAGAAGTTTCTCTCTCTTCTACAATCAATTGCAAGGCCCTCTCAGCTGAAAATCCTTGGGCAATCTTTAACATTGTAATATAGTGCTACACCCATAATTTGCAGGTGGGATAAGCTATGAGAAAAAAAGGGTTCCTGCAAGACAGAGGGCAAGAGCAGACAATGTTGGGAGTTGAATTTTTAACAATATTGCAACTTTGTGTGGGAACAGTAGGGGTAGACAACATGATCAGTAGCCCCAGAAAGGAGGAAGACAGAGTGAAGGTACACAAGAACCTAAACTTTCCACACTTTCATTAGCCTCGGGTACAGTGGACCCAAACACCCTGTATGTAAGGTGAGTGTACAGTATGCGGTCATTGAAAATGTGTTTTTATTTATGTTCTTCACAGAAATTGAGCCAAAACCGATGAATTTCAGGCTGAAAACATATTGTATTGTTGTTGTTTATTTGTTTTTGTTTTTTATAAAAACTGAAAACGTTGTCATCTTCTTCCTTGTTTCTCCACACATCTCCTGAATAAAAAGAATGAAAAAGGTCAGTTTCACAGTATGCCCCACCTCAGTATAACCCAACTTCTCAGTATAACCCAACTTCTCAGTGTAACCCAACTTCTCAGTATAACCCAACTTCTCAGTGTAACCCAACTTCTCAGTATAACCCAACTTCTCAGTGTAACCCAACTTCTTAGTATAACCCAACTTCTCAGTGTAACCCAACTTCTCAGTGTAACCCAACTTCTCAGTGTAACCCAACTTCTCAGTATAACCCAACTTCTCAGTATAACCCAACCTCTCAGTATAACCCAACTTGTCAGTATAACCCAACTTCTCAGTATAACCCAACTTCACAGTGTAACCCAACTTCTCAGTATAACCCAACTTCTCAGTATAACCCAACTTCTCAGTATAACCCAACTTCTTAGTATAACCCAACCTCTCAGTATAACCCAACTTGTCAGTATAACCCAACTTCTCAGTATAACCCAATCTCTCAGTATAACCCAACTTCTCAGTATAACCCAACTTCTCAGTATAACCCAACTTCTCAGTATAACCCAACTTCTCAGTGTAACCCAACTTCTCAGTATAACCCAACTTCTTAGTATAACCCAACTTCTCAGTATAACCCAACTTCTCAGTGTAACCCAACTTTTCAGTATAACCCAACTTCTTAGTATAACCCAGCTTCTCAGTATAACCCAACTTCTCAGTATAACCCAACTTCTCAGTGTAACCCAACTTCTCAGTATAACCCAACTTCACAGTGTAACCCAACTTCTCAGTATAACCCAACTTCTCAGTATAACCCAACTTTTCAGTATAACCCAACTTCTTAGTATAACCCAGCTTCTTAGTATAACCCAACTTCTCAGTATAACCCAACTTCTCAGTGTAACCCAACTTCTCAGTATAACCCAACCTCTCAGTATAACCCAACTTGTCAGTATAACCCAACTTCTCAGTATAACCCAACCACTCAGTGTAACCCAACTTTTCAGTATAACCCAACTTCTTAGTATAACCCAACTTCTCAGTATAACCCAACTTCTCAGTGTAACCCAACTTCTCAGTATAACCCAACTTCACAGTGTAACCCAACTTCTCA
This sequence comes from Taenioides sp. WSHXM2023, assembly GCA_029959045.1. Lineage (NCBI taxonomy): Eukaryota > Metazoa > Chordata > Actinopteri > Gobiiformes > Gobiidae > Taenioides > Taenioides sp. WSHXM2023. The sequence goes on from CM057099.1 coordinate 48,185, forward strand.
GTATAACCCAACTTCTCAGTATAACCCAACTTCTTAGTATTACCCAATTTAGTATAACCCAATCTCTCAGTATAACCCAACCTCTCAGTATAACCCAACTTGTCAGTATAACCCAACTTCTCAGTATAACCCAACTTCTCAGTATAACCCAACTTCTCAGTATAACCCAACTTCTCAGTATAACCCAACTTCTCAGTGTAACCCAACTTCTCAGTATAACCCAACTTCTTAGTATAACCCAACTTCTCACAGTATAACCCAACTTCTCAGTGTAACCCAACTTTTCAGTATAACCCAACTTCTTAGTATAACCCAGCTTCTCAGTATAACCCAACTTCTCAGTATAACCCAACTTCTCAGTGTAACCCAACTTCTCAGTATAACCCAACTTCACAGTGTAACCCAACTTCTCAGTATAACCCAACTTCTCAGTATAACCCAACTTTTCAGTATAACCCAACTTCTTAGTATAACCCAGCTTCTTAGTATAACCCAACTTCTCAGTATAACCCAACTTCTCAGTGTAACCCAGCTTCTTAGTATAACCCAACCTCTCAGTATAACCCAACTTCTCAGTGTAACCCAACTTCTCAGTATAACCCAACCTCTCAGTATAACCCAACTTGTCAGTATAACCCAACTTCTCAGTATAACCCAACCACTCAGTGTAACCCAACTTTTCAGTATAACCCAACTTCTTAGTATAACCCAACTTCTCAGTATAACCCAACTTCTCAGTGTAACCCAACTTCTCAGTATAACCCAACTTCACAGTGTAACCCAACTTCTCAGTATAACCCAACTTCTCAGTATAACCCAACTTCTTAGTATTACCCAATTTAGTATAACCCAATCTCTCAGTATAACCCAACTTCTCAGTATAACCCAACTTCTCAGTGTAACCCAACTTCTCAGTATAACCCAACTTCACAGTGTAACCCAACTTCTCAGTATAACCCAACTTCTCAGTATAACCCAACTTCACAGTGTAACCCAACTTCTCAGTATAACCCAACTTCTCAGTATAACCCAACTTCTCAGTATAACCCAACTTCTCAGTGTAACCCAACTTTTCAGTATAACCCAGCTTCTTAGTATAACCCAGCTTCTTAGTATAACCCAACTTCTCAGTATAACCCAACTTCTCAGTGTAACCCAACTTCTCAGTATAACCCAACTTCACAGTGTAACCCAACTTCTCAGTATAACCCAACTTCTCAGTATAACCCAACTTCTCAGTATAACCCAACTTCTCAGTGTAACCCAACTTCTCAGTATAACCCAACTTCTCAGTATAACCCAACTTCACAGTGTAACCCAACTTCTCAGTATAACCCAACTTCTTAGTATAACCCAACTTCTCAGTATAACCCAACTTCTCAGTGTAACCCAACTTCTCAGTATAACCCAACTTCACAGTGTAACCCAACTTCTCAGTATAACCCAACTTCTCAGTATAACCCAACTTCTCAGTGTAACCCAACTTCTCAGTGTAACCCAACTTCTCAGTATAACCCAACTTCTCAGTATAACCCAACTTCTCAGTGTAACCCAACTTCTCAGTATAACCCAACTTCACAGTGTAACCCAACTTCTCAGTGTAACCCAACTTGTCAGTATAACCCAACTTCTCAGTATAACCCAACTTCTCAGTGTAACCCAACTTCTCAGTATAACCCAACTTCACAGTGTAACCCAACTTCTCAGTATAACCCAACTTCTCAGTATAACCCAACTTCTTAGTATTACCCAACTTAGTATAACCCAATCTCTCAGTATAACCCAACTTCTTAGTATAATCCAACTTCTTACTATAACCCAACTTTCCAGTATAACCCAACTTCTCAGTATAACCCAACTTCACAGTATAACCCAACCTCTCAGTAAAACCCAACTTCTCAGTATAACCAAACTTGTCTGTAAAACATGCCATTACACCCAAATTCTCAGTATATGCAGTTTCTCATTACAACAACTAACTCAGTTTACAGAGTTAAAGGATTTTCAGCTTACCATCATCTTTCAGAATGGCAGATATTGGTGTCACACCGATCATTCGGATTGCTGGTGACATGCAACCCAGTTTGGACATCCTATTAATACATAGATCAACACCTCAGTATAATTTGATTCAAATTATAGTTGTGTTAGCATCTCACCCTTAACATTGTAGTATTGACATCCACCTGGGCCTCTGCATGTACTTCAGCTTGAGCCTAAAAATATATAAAAAATATTGTGGAGTTAAATCATTTCTGTTAAAGATTGATAACTTTTTATTTTTATTAAAAAATACAGCAATATAACATGCACAGATATGTTGGCATATTCTTAACCCATTCTCGACATGCAATTCTGTTCAAACATCCTATTAAAACATTGATGCACACCTCATTATAAGTTGTCATCTGATTAAAATTATTGATCTGTTAACATCTTACTGTTGGCATTTTTGTAGTGACATCCACTTGGGCCTGTGGATGTATTTCATCCATGTTGATGTATTCTGAACCCATTCTCTTGAACAAGTCAGAGGTTCTCCTGACACGCTCATTTTGCTGTGGATAAGACAAAGAATTATTTAAAGGGATATTGACCCCACATCTCAGTAAAACCCAACATCCCAGTATGACCCAACATATCAACACCTTCTCAGTATAAGACTGAGAGATGGTGGGTCTTATACTGAGATGGTGGGTCTCAGACCCACCTTCTCAGTATAAAACCCACCATCTCCATATGGGACTCTTTCAGACGGTCAGAAAGGGTCCCATATGAGCAATTTAAAATGGGGTAATGATAAAAGTATTGGGAGTATTACAATTACCTGATCCGCATAGGTATGCCTCCATAAATCCCCCTGAGACATTCTCATCCTGTTTTCAGCATTGTCAAACTGCAAAACATTTTTTTTTATTTATTTATTTTTTGCAATGTGCGCATTACAATTTATTCCCAACTTCACAATTCCAGTAAAGTATGTCGATGAATTCCAATTTAGAAAGTCCAATATTATTAGGGTTAGAATAATAAATCATCCAATAATCATCCTGGGATGTATCCTGTGAGACATCCCAGGAGTTTATCTTTTGTTTATTGTGAAATATTTTAAGTAATACAACTCAAACACTTAGTGGCAGTCCAAATATGTATATTTTTGTGCCACTGTCATGTCGCTTTAAATTGCACTACTGATGATGTTGATATTCTTCAAAGAAAACATACATATAGGCATTATTATATCGACATACAGACAATAGTGTATGATAAAATATACAGACCTCTTCAAAATGAAGAGCTCGCCTCTTCATCCACGCGTCATCCCTGCTGTGGATGTCATCCCTGTTTCTTGCCATCCCATACCTTCTTCTCATCGCCTCATAAACCTAACAAAAACACATACCGTTTGTTTTGCACAACTGGATGCACTGGATCACAAGGCATATTGTCAATAGATGTTCTATTTCCAAACTTTTTTCATATATATATATATATATATATATATATATATATATATATATATATATAGAGAGAGAGAGAGAGAGAGAGAGAGAGAGAGAGAGAGAGAGAGCACCAGACTACAAGGCACATAAAGACACTGATGTATATATCATCAAGGACTTTTAAACAGTTTGTTACCTTATTTGTATAGTCCTTTTCAATTGCTGCACATACACAGTATTGCCCTTACAAGTTGTAAACATGTTATATTTTATTATATTTAAAAACTTACAATGTTTTTGTTATTGCTGTAAATACCTTTGATGTGTTGTGATGTGCTGTTGTCATTTTTTCCTGTTTTCAGATTAAGGTTTCCGTAAATACCTGGTATGTGTCATGATCTGCTGTTGCTCCTGTTGTCCTCTTTTCAAAGGCAGGTTGGCTTCGCTCCTCCTGAAAATTTATTACAATTTGGGATTTATGTGATGATGATGATGATGATGATGATTATTATTATTATTATTATTATTATTATTATTGTTAAATATCAACTTACTAAATCACAAACATACTCACCAAAGGCTTTGGTACTGCAGGTGGAGGCACCACGGGAGGTCTCCGATCCAAACGGTCAAAAAACAGACAAATTCCACGGACAAGGACCACAGACAGCGTTATTATTGAGATGGCTGCGGCAGTCCAACAGGCATCGCTGCAAGAAGTCACGATTGTCTGTATATATATATATATATATATATAAAAAACTGTTAGTACAAATAATAGCAATGAACACTTTATCATAATAAGTAAAATACAATTTAATATTTGTTTGAAATAAGTGTGATAAATCAAATTAAATCAAAAATTATTTTGTAAGGCCCAATATCACAAGGAGGGTTGCCTCAAAGGGCCAACAAACAAACAAACATTTCAATATTCATTTATTTATTTTCCACAAAAAGCTGGGCCTTCCCCCATAATAGGGTCCTACAGGGGGAAGCTGGGCCTTCCCCCTAATTGGGTCCTACAGGGGGAAGCTGGGCCTTCAAACTTTCATGTACTCTAGAGATTTGCAGAGGAGGCTACAATAAAGTTACTTTTTTAAACCTTATTCAATATGCTTGGATTTAGTACTATTCCACTGTATTTAAACCTAAAAATAGTATTTATTATATTAAAATGATACATTATTGATCATATTTTAAATGGTTATCATTGATGGAAAGTCCAACATCTGCTTATTAGACCCTTCTCAAGAAAAAAAACATTCGATGCTTACTCTCATTGGAAATCTCTATATTTTACACTTTAATTTGTTAAAAACACTGTGCAATTTACAACACTGAAAGCGTTTTGGATAATTACAAGATTGCATGCGTATTCCTACCTGTGCAGATGCCATTTCATGCCCGGATCTGTCTCATCCCGCGGATGTTTCGATTATCACGTCGTGCACTTACTTACTTACTTAGGGCTCCAGCGAAGGGGGGGGCGTCCCGTCCCCGTGCGTTGAGCCAACCAGATGAACCAGTTTTTTCCAGTGCTGGAATTAGATTATAATTAGATTATAATTAGATTAAATAAATATTATTTTTATAGTAAATTATCTTTAATATTTAAATGTGCATTAAAAAAAAAAAAAGTTTTATTTTCACCGAACAGAAAGAAATGAAGGGGAAAAGGCGTGGGTAGAGGAGTCCGCGCTGGAAAGCAGCATCTTCTGCCCGCGGTGATCGGTCAACCTGCCCGGGTGACAGAGTACTCCCGATGAAAACAGCTTTTACGCACGGAGAGCATCCTCTGCCCGCCGTGATCCGTGAGCCTGACGGGGCTCACAGTGCACTCCCGGTAGATGGAGGTTTACACACGGAGCGCATCTGATCCGTCAGCCTTGGCTCACAGTGCACTCCCGGTGAAAACAGCTTTTACGCACGGAGAGTATCCTCTGTCCGCGGTGATCCGTCAGCCTGCCCGGGCTCACATCGGTTAGGGTACATGGGTTTTATGCTGAGCTCTCCGTTTGCAAAAGAAAAAAAAAAAGAGGAAAAGGTGTGCGCGCTGGAGAGAGTACAGAAGCTTCAGTGGACGCCTAGATCAGGGGTCGGCAACCTTAAATACTCAAAGAGCCATTTGGAGCGTCTCCCACAGAAAAGAAAACACCCGGAGCCACAAAACCCTTTTGACTCTAAACCAGCGCTAACCAGACGAACTACAGGCAAAACTACAACTCCCAGAAAACGGACTACCATCCTCCACTACAGCTCATAAGCGCGAGTCTTAAGAGAATTATTTACACCTTTCAGTCTTTTCATCACAGCAGTAGCCAACATAAATAAAGTGCATGAGTGAAATAAAGAACTGCGCTGCACACGTACGACCTGCACACGTATAATCTCTGAAAAGTTTAACATGAACATCTCCAACGCGATAGAAGCACAGAACAGACTCACCATAGGCAGAACATCCCTCAGTCACAGAAAGAACACGCATATTCCACTGAGTGCTGAAGCTGACCGTATCAGGAGCGAGCTGTTTTTTCAGCTTCTAGTTTATGCAAATTAGCCATGTGGTTTTAAGTTTCACTTCTGTATAACGTAAACAAATGTGCGCAAAGCTGCATTAAACACATTATTATTTGAGTCCTCCTCGTAGGAAATAAAAATCCAAACTTAAATTATCCACTGTCGCGTGTACGCATGTGTAGATATCAAGTTGAAACGTTTGCTGTGACATAAATATGAGACAAAAATGCAATGCAAGTGTTCTTTCCTTCAATATTTTCATATAAAAATAAGGCATTTTATGTGTAAAAATGGCCAAAGTTTACAGTATTTTTTTATGTTTAAATTTTAAAAATGGAAAGAGACAGATTTAAATAGATGATTTTATTTTGTTGATATATTATTTAAAAAGATTTGCTCAGAAGGGATTTTTAATATCTTCTTTCATTTTTTAATACACTAGTTTTAAGTGAAAAAATCTTAAAACATTCAAATTTCGTGCTGCTTTTTTGGGTTAAAATCTCATTAAATCAGGCTAGAAATTAGAGTTTAAAAATCCCTTTGAGCAAATCTTCAAAATATTGTTGTCCAAGACTGGAAAGTTTGGTTTCTGAATAATGACTGGATCAGGACTAAAACAGGGTTAAAGCAGGACTGAGCCAGAACTAAATCTAGACTAAACCAGAACCAAAACAGGTCCAAACTATGTCTTAACCAACACTAAACCAGGATAGCAGCTGACCCCTCTCACCCTGGACATGGACTATTCGAGCCACTTCCCTCTGGCAGAAGGCTACGGTCCATACGGACCAGAACCTCTCGCCATAAGAACAGTTTCTTCCCCTCTGCCGTTGGACTCATAAACACTTTATGAACACTTATAACACCTGTACTAAGGACACTTTATAACACCTGTACTAGGATGGACACTTTATAACACCTGTCACCTTAAATAAGTCATGTCACGTCACTTGCTCTTTTGCACTGTCAGTTTGCACTGTTGTTCTGATGCTCTGTATATACTTGACTATTTTTTTTTTTTATTATATATCTTAATCTTTTGCATGCTCTTACTTTATTTTTAATAGTGATACTTTATTATTATATTATCTTTTTTTTTAATAGTGATATCTTTACTTTATATTATTATTACTATTCAGTGTTTTATGTTGTACCTCATCACCAAAGCAAGTTCCTAGTCTGTGAATTGTGTTCACTGACAATGGCAATAAAAGCTTTCTTTCTTTCTTTCTTCTTTTAACATTTGCAGATTACAAATTTTACTTTAATCATGCCTTGCCCTCCATATCAGATTATGACATGACACTCTAACATTACAACGCAACCTGTGACTAATTTCCTCCGTCAAAGACATCCACAGAAATAGCTGCTATACATATAACTATGTAACATAATGTACTCTTAGCAAGAGTACATATAATTATGTATCATGTCAGGAAAACAAGTAGTATGTCCTATTACAGAAGGTTTTGAAGTTTTTTCTAGCAGTTGTTTCCAGCTGGCAATATTTTCAGTTTGTGCTCTATGAATCCAAGCAGCAGAGTTCTAACAGTACAATTTCTCTGTATGAAGCAACACATAAGTTTTGTAGATGAAACGAAATCCAATCTGTGTAGATTTCTACAGTGAAGTGACTTATATCAAGAATCTGGGTGTTTGTGATTGATTATTAGCTAAAACATGGGTTTTCCTGAGGATTAGCCCAATGTCTTGTATTCATTTATTTTTTTTATTCGTTCCAGACAAGGACTCCAGAAAAAAACCCCACAAAAAACAGACAAGGTGGCTGTACAAGTATCTCCAGAGGTAAGAGTGCTTTCATTAAACCAGGGCATCAAAACCACTCCTGTCCTGATTCTATTTCAACCCTCCTGACCGTCGAAGGACAGCGGTGTATGTTCTTTCGTGCATGTGACTTTGAATAGTATCAAAAGAGTTTCACCTGTGACCCTCACATGACCAATCAGGGGGCAATGTAGTCTGATGGCATCCAGGGCTCTGTTCCGATTTTTCTCTTGCATTCAATTCGTATTGCGTGTGTGCATGTTGCTTTGATTCTCTAAGCACTTTTCAGACCTTTATCTGAAAAGGTGTGAAAAATGCTTCAGGCTCCAAGGCAATGAGGCTCATTGCCTTGGAGCCTGAAGATGACTGCTAGCTGGTGTTGCATTACCCATGTTGATGAAGGCTGCGTTTTTGCCCCATCTCTGTTGTGGCTTATTCGTGTGTACAGCGCTGCTTCTGTGTTGGTCTGTGCCCAGTTTTGGTGATGGTGAGTTTTTGCACATTCTCCCAACTGCCCGGAAGGATTTCTACTGTACCGCTTTCATGTTCAAGATTCAAGATTTTTGATTGTCAATTCAAAAAGAATCAAAAATAGATTTTTCCTCAAACCCTTGGTGGTGGGCCAGTGGTGGGGTGGAAAAGCAGGAAGGAAGGGAAGGGAGAGAGTTCAGCTTCCACACAGCCTGATGTCTTTCGCTGTTCTTCAGTCGACTGGACCTGGCTCAAAGACTGCAGTCTCTTCCTTAACAAGACACTACACATGATAGGAAAACACGGGACAGGGTGGTGTGAATGTGGTCAGGAAGAGGAGACAGTGGAGCATGCGCTTTTAAGGTGTAGGGACTACAGTCCCTGACAAAAGTCTTGTCGCTTATCCAGTTTGTAGAAATAAAAGCTTATAACCTGACTTTAAATTAATCGATTGGTTTTAGAAATGTCTAAAACCCTCCCAAATTATGCTCAATATACTAAAATAAATTTGCTTCACTGAAGAAAGATTGATCATTTAATGAACACAGAAAGGTCAGATTTTGGCAAGACAAAAGTCTTGTCGCCTACAGAAATAATTTACTTCAAATACAAAAATATGTTGCATAACGTCAGTGAATTAAGTAGTGGTGCTGTGAGATCCATATTTAATATCTTGTATGACTTCCATGAGCTTGAAGGACTGCATCCATGCGGTTCGACAATGATTCATACAATTTGTTGATGAAGTCATCAGGAATAGCAAAGAAAGCAGTCTTACATGCCTCCCAGAGTTCATCAAGATTCTTTGGTTTTGCCTTCCATGCTTCCTCTTTCATTCTACCCCAGACATGCTCAATGATGTTCATGTCTGGTGACTGGGCTGGCCAGTCCTGGAGCACCTTGATCTTCTTCGCCTTGAGGGACTTTGATGTAGAGATAGAAGTATGCGATGGAGCACCATCCTGCTGCAAAATTTGACCCCTTTTATGGTTGGGAATGTAAGAGGTAGCTAATACTTCTTGATATTTTAGGCTATTGATATTGCCTTCCACCCTGCAAATGTCTCGCACACCCCCATACTGGATGTAACCCCAGACCATGATTTTTCCGCCACCAAACTTAACTGTTTTCTGGGTGAATCTTGGATCCATGCGGGCTCCAGTAGGTCTCCTGCAATATTTGCGGCGGCTGTGATGTAATTCAACCGAGGATTCATCTGAGAAATCCACCTTCTGCCACTTTTCCAGTGTCCATCCTTTTAGCAGGCTGTGGGCCTTGGCAAATGCCACACGGTTTTTTAATTGCCTTTTGTTTAGTGCTGGTTTCTGTGCACTGATTCGACCATGGAGGCCATTTCGAGACAGAATTCTACAAACTGTTCTGGTTGACACAGGGACTTGAGGTGACCAGGCCTGGTGGAGCTCTGCTGCAGTGGAAAAGGGGCTGGCCTTGGATTTTCGAATCAACAAACGGTCCTCCCGAGCAGTTGTCTTGCGGGGTCTGCCGGACCTGGGCTTGTCAAAAACATCTCCAGTCTTTTCAGATCTTTTTCTTATTCTTTGTACTTGACGCTGAGACACATTGAAGGTGTCAGCCACCTCAGCAGTGGATCTGGTCTTCAGCCTCTTGATAATTAACGCTTTGGTCTCAGGGTGGATCTTAGGCATGTTGTCAGAGGTCAAGTTGCAGTTGATGTGAAGGTCTGGTGTGCTGGGGTTCTTTTTATACACACCCACTAATTGATTGATCAGTAACTGATCACAGGTGAGGCTGTAATCTAGGATTGGGTGCATCATATGACAAGGCGACAAGACTTTTGTCTTGCCAAAATCTGACCTTTCTGTGTTCATTAAATGATCAATCTTTCTTCAGTGAAGCAAATTTATTTTAGTATATTGAGCATAATTGGGGAGGGTTTTAGCTTTCATATGAGACATTTCTAAAACCAATCGATTAATTTAAAGTCAGGTTATAAGCTTTTGTTTCTACAAAATGGATAAGCGACAAGACTTTTGTCAGGGACTGTACAGTTTGCACAGGGAGAATCTGAGGGAAGGGTTGAGGAAGCTGGGGGTTCATGATTTCACACTGAAGAGTATTTTGGGGTGTTGTAATAGAGCACAGGTAGGGTTACTAATGTCCTTTTTAAAAGAGACAGGGCTGTATGTTAGGATATAGTTAGTATTGGTGAGTTAGTTAGTAGGTGCTGTAGTTGTATTCAGTATTAGTATTTATTTATTGCCTTTTTTTTTTTTAATTTACACAAAGCATTAGATTGTGAGCTCACGCTATGTCCCATACTCCGGAACAGTAGGTGGCGGTAATGCTCCTTCAAGTTGGTTGCCAACCGCCGTAAAACAAAAAGAAGAAGAAGAAGAAGACCAGGTTGGTTTTCTGCAGCACGTGTTGGAATTGGCACTTAGTCCGGTAAGATTAACCCTGGAATATATTTGTGTAACTGATGTATTTAAAGCAATAGTTTAAGTAATGTATGCAGTACTGTCCACTGTTAGAGAAGAAAAAGCAAACTTTAAGAGTGTGAGCTTAGAAATGTTTTTTTGTTTTTTGTTTTTGTTAAAGGAGCTCACACGCAGATCCTGGATTGTGAGGGCTGTGTATACACATAAGTCAGGGCTTATCTTCAATACTTCCTCATTATCATCGTTTAATACACAAGAAGGACAAAAGAGAGAGAAATACACTTATTATAATGCTTTATTTTTCAGAGTTAGGTTTTGTAGTAACTAAAATTGTTTTCGTTAAATTGGTGTTCATTGTTATTTCCATCTAACACACATTTTACCCCATGATTTAAAATAAAACATAAAGTAATTTCAAATGTTCACTGTAAAATTCATATAAAAGTTTAAGAGCACAAGCTTTAAAATGTAATTTCATTTTGAAGAGCCTAAATATTCAATATTGGACATTCAGCAGTTTGTTTGTTTGTTTGTTTTTTTTATGTCATGGATTTTTTTCACCGAGGGTGAAAGCCATAACTTCTAGTTCTTCCTCTGTGAAAGTTATTCTTTGGAATTAAAAAAAGTAACTCAGCTGATTATTGTGATTGTTAAATAAGTGTCCATGTTACCATTATGCTCACCAGGGAGATCCTGAAAATTGGCCCTACAGCATGTTGTGCAGAAGCTCAGGGATTCAGCTCACACAAGTGGCTGAAGAGCAACCACAGCGTGACCCCAAGAACCCCAAAAAGGAGGTTTCCACCTCCAACACGTGCCAAGGAGAAGCTCAGGTAACGGAACAATAAAAAACATCACTATTTCACAAATATCCTGTTCTGACCTTAATATAATCATCAGTTTTAGAAGATTTAGGCCTTGATACACATGTGCCGCATTGTATTCACTGACATCTTAACATGGTTAATTTGGGTCATATGTAAAATAAATAAAAACATCCCATACTCATCCATTTTGTTTTTGTCTTTCAGAGTAATGCAGATGATTCCTTTTCCAGCTGCAAGGAGGCAGTCAATCTCAGTCAGGTTATTACATTTTGATTGTATACTGTTATAGGTTTAGGATCAACACTGAATGCCATATTTACTTTCAGAGCATTCAGGTGCATGGACAGGATCATAGCAGTCGTGTCTTACACTTGAGTAGTTCCATATGTTAGTCCTACCGTAATCCTGCCTCAAGCTGTTGGGTGGCACCGCACTAGTTTATAAATAAGAGAGTAGGATGACTTTCCTGGGTTTGTCAAGTCCTGCACTGTGTCTGCGTTATTGTACTGAAGCTTGAATCTTCAACTTCAGACTAAATGCAAATGGTCTGTGTCGAAATGTTGGGTTGTGCATTGATTTTTAGTTATACACAGCTGTAGAGCAATGTGGTGATCATAGTGACTGCAGTGTTGTTGGTTTATGGTTCGATCTTGTGCATGAACCTGCAGTGAACCTCTTTTTTCTTTGTCAGGAAGTACCTAAGAAGGATGAACCTATGGATGAAGACCCCACCCTTGTCCTTGAAGTGGATGGTTTTTCCGAAAAACAAATATAAAAATGTATAAAGACAAGATGTGATTCAGTTTCAATAATAAAGTTCCTTCATTTGTTCCATCTTATAATCTCTTTGTATGCATGCAAGACCCACCATCTCGGTTTAAATTACTCATTTTGAAACAGCAAATTTACTTCCCTGGGGGTCCTGGGTAGAAATTTACAAAAGTAATCGTACAAGGGCCTGTGAACGTTGTCTGTTCCAAATATAGCCCCTCTGGGGTCAAAGGTGAAATTGCAGTTGAGAAGAGTATGAAATGACCTAAAGCATCTGTACGAAGCATGTGGTGAGGTTTTTGTGTTGTAGGAACCTGAACAGAGAAGTTGGGTTTTACAATATTCATGTACCATAATAATGGGTCTTTTTTAATGTCAAGGGGGAAATTGGTTAAAAAAGTAGATTTTCATTACTTTCACAAAGCTTTCAGAGGTGAAACCTAAATAGATGGAATCCACACATTTTCTTCTACACCCAATTTTATTTTCAGACTTGTAAACAATTTACAAATGAAAAGTTTACCATATTCCAAGGCCTAGTCAGGATGGTGTCACAGGCCATGACTCTTACCCCCTTTTAAATAGCTAATTTTTAAACAGCCAATTAACTTCCCTGGGGGTCCTGGATAGAAATTTACAATCAATAATCGTACAAGGCCCCGTGAACATTGTCTGTTCCAAATATAGCTCCTCTGAGGTCAAAGGTGAAGGAACAGTGGAGAAAAGTATGACTTGACCCAAAGCCTCTGTACGATGCATGTGATGAGGTCGGTCTGTAGTAGGAACCTGAACAGAGAAGTAGGCTTTTACAATCTTTATATAGCATTATAATGGGTCTTTTCTAATGTCAAAGGGGGAAATTGTGTAAAAAAGTACTTTTTCTTGATATTCACAGGGCTTTAAGAAGTCAAACCTATATAGATGGAATCCACACATTGCCCTCTACAAGAATGTGTAGTTTAAGCATTGTAAACAATTTACAAATCAAAAGGTTTACCATATTCCAAGGCCCAGTCAGGATGGTGTCACAGTCCATGACTGCTACCCCCTTTTAAATTGCTCATTTTGAAATAGCCAATTAACTTCCCTGGGGGTCCTGTATAGAAATTAAAACTGGATTATCGTACAAGGCCCCATGGGCATTGCGTGTGCAAAATATGGGTCCTCAGGGGTCAAAGGTTAAGGTACAGTGGAGAAAAGTATAACATGACCTAAAGCCTCTGTACGGTGCATGTGATGAGGTCGGTCTGTAGTAGGAACCTGAACAGAGAAGTTGGCTTTTACAATATGTATATAGCAAAATAATGGGTCTGCTCTAATGTCAAAGGGGGAAATTGTGTAAAAAAGTATTTTTTCTTGATATTCACGGGGCTTTAAGAAGTCAAACCTATATAGATGGAATCCACACATTGCCCTCTACAAGAATGTGTAGTTTAAGGCCATGGCCATGAGGCCATTCTACCTGCCCCGGGAGTTTTCACATGTCATCACACTGGCTATGTATATTCCTCCCAGTGCTAACGCGGAGAATGCTTGTGACACTCTGCTCTCCTGCCTCAGCTCTCCTCAGACTCAGCATCCACAGGCCCTCTTCCTCACCACCGGGGACTTCAACCATGCATCTCCCTCATCTGTCCTGCCAACATTCACCCAGTATGTGACCTGCCCCACAAGAGACAATAAAACTTTGGACTTATTCTTTGCCAACGTCAAGGAGGCCTACATCTCATTATCCCCCCCCCCCCCCCCCCCCAGGAAGAGCAGACCACAACATCATCCATTTGAGGCCTGTGTACGAACCGTTTGTGCGCAGGCAGCCTGTGGAGCCCCGAGTTGTGAAGAGGTGGACAGCAGAGAGCGAGGAGGCTCTGAGGGACTGCTTTAGCACCACTGTGTGGACAGAGCTCTGCCAGCCTCACAGGGAGGACATCAACGCTATCACGGACTGTATTACGGACTACATTAACTTCTGTTTTGAAAACACTGTACCCTCTCGGACGGTGCGGTGTTTTCCAAACAACAAGCCGTGGGTTAACTTGGACATCAAAGCTCTGCTGAAGGAGAAGAAGAGAGCTTTCAGGTCCGGGAACAAAGAGGAGCTGAGGACTGTACAGAGGAAGCTGAGGAAGAAGATCAGACAGGCTAAGGCCAACTTCAGGAGGAAGATGGAACAGCAGCTGCAGCAGCGGAATGTCAGGGAGGTGTGGAGAAGTATGAAGAGTGTCTCTGGCTTCAGTCCTCCGCCCATCCAGACAAAGGGAGACCAATAGTGGGTGAACGATCTGAATTCTCACTTCCTGAGGTTTGATCTGAAGCTGAAGGTGGTGCCACAGCTCTGGAAGACCTCCTGTGTGGTACCTGTGCCCAAGACACCGCACGCCAAGGACCTCAACAGCTTCAGGCCAGTGGCTCTCACGTCTCATCTGATGAAGACTCTGGAGAGGCTCGTCCTGGGTCACCTCCGCTCTACGGTGAGCTCAGCGATGGACCCGCTGCAGTTCGCGTATCGGCCCGGCATCGGAGTGGAGGACGCCATCATCTCTCTGATGCACCGCTCACTGTCCCACCTGGAGAGGCCCGGCAGCACTGTGAGAATCTTGTTCTTTGACTTCTCCAGTGCTTTCAACACCATCCAGCCGCTGCTCCTGAGGGACAAGCTGGAGTGGGCAGGAGTGGACTGTGACCTGGCTGAGTGGATCCTGGACTACCTCACAAACCGGCCCTAGTTTGTGAGAGCCCAGGACTGTGCGTCTGACCTCATGACCTGCAGTGTGGGGGCACCCCAGGGTACTGTCCTCGCGCCCTTCCTCTTCACACTCTACACTGCAGACTTCAGATACAACACGGACAGCTGTGTCCTGCAGAAGTTCTCCGATGACTCCGCCATCATCGGTCTCATCATGGACAATGACGACGCAGAGTACAGAGGAGTAACGCAGGACTTTGTGGACTGGTGTCACCGGAACCACCTTCTCATCAACGCGGGGAAGACCAAGGAGATGGTGGTGGACTTCCACAGACGCCACTCTACTGCCCCCCCACCAGTGAACATCCAGGGAAGAGACATTGAGAGAGTGGACTCTTACAAGTACCTGGGTGTGCATCTAAACAATAAACTGGACTGGACTCATAACACAGATGCACTGTACAGGAAGGGCCAGAGTCGGCTCTATCTCCTGAGGAGACTGCAGTCCTTTGGAGTGAGAGGGCCACTCCTGAGGACCTTCTATGACTCTGTGGTGGCATCAGCCATCCTGTACGGTGTGGCCTGCTGGAGCAGCAGCGTCACAGAGAGGGAGAAGAAGAAACTGGACAAGATCATCAAGAAGTCCAGCTCAGTCCTGGGCTGTCCTCTGGACTCGGTGCAGCAGGTGGGGGACAGGAGGGTCCTGGCTAAACTCATGTCTATGCTGGACCATGAGTGTCACCCCCTGCAGGACACCCTGTCTGCTCTGGAGAGCAGCTTCAGTGACAGACTGATTCACCCTCGCTGTGTTAAAGAGAGATTTCGCAGGTCTTTCCTTCCTGCTGCTGTCAGACTGTACAATGATCAATGCTAGTCATGTGTCATCCCCATAGCAACCATGTGTCATCTCCATAGTAATAATAACAATGTGCAATATTATTTAAAGTCACTTTACCTGCTACTTATTTATTTACCCACCACTGTCCATCACTGCACTGTTCACAATCATCTCAGAATCAAAGACACTTATTGTGCAATGTTCCTGTGCCTTTTAGCTTAGCTTACAGTGTTGTGTTTTTTAGTTGATTGTAAATACTTATTATTATTTATCTTGATTTTGATGCATGCTCTTATTTTCCTACTGTTTCTGTAACTTGCCTTGTGACACTGCAATTTCCCCATTGTGGGACAAATAAAGGATTATCTTATCTTATCTTATCTTATCTTATCTTATCTTAAGCATTGTAAACAATTTACAAATCAAAAGGTTTACCATATTCCAAGGCCCAGTCAGGATGGTGTCACAGACCATGACTCTTACCCCCATTTAAATTGTTCATTTTGAAATAGCCAATAAACTTCCCTGGGGGTTCTGGATAGAAATTTACAATCGATAATCATACAAGGCCCCGTGAACATTGTCTGTTCCAAATATAGCTCCTCTGGGGTCAAAGGTGAAGAAACAGTGAAGAAAATTATAAAATGACACAAATCCATTGGACGATGCTTGTGATCAGGTTTGTGTGTAGTAGGAACCTGAGCAGAGAAGTTGGGTTTTACAATATTCATATACCATAAAAATTGGTCTTTTCTAATGTTAAGGGGGAAATTGGTTAAAAAATTTTGATTACTTTCACAAGGCTTTCAGAGGTGAAACCTAAATAGATGGAATCCACACATTTTCTTCTACACCCAATTTTATTTTCAGACTTGTAAACAATTTACAAATGAAAAGTTTACCATATTCCAAGGCTTAGTCAGGATGGTGTCACAGGCCATGACTCTTACCCCCTTTTAAATTGCTAATTTTTAAACAGCCAATTAATTTTCCTGGGGTCCTGGATAGAAATTTACAATCGATAATCATACAAGGCCCTGTGAACATTGTCTGTTCCAAATATAGCTCCTCTGGGGTCAAAGGTGAAGAAACAGTGAAGAAAATTATAAAATGACACAAATCCATTGGACGATGCTTGTGATCAGGTTTGTGTGTAGTAGGAACCTGAACAGAGAAGTTGGGTTTTACAATCTTTATATAGCATTATAATGGGTCTGCTCTAATGTCAAAGGGGGAAATTGTGTAAAAAATACTTTTTCTTGATATTCACAGGGCTTTAAGAAGTCAAACCTATATAGATGGAATCCACACATTGCCCTCTACAAGAATGTGTAGTTTAAGCATTGTAAACAATTTACAAATCAAAAGGTTTACCATATTCCAAGGCCCAGTCAGGATGGTGTCACAGTCCATGACTGCTACCCCCTTTTAAATTGCTAATTTTGAAATAGCCAATTAACTTCTCTGGGGGTCCTGGATAGAAATTAAAACTGGATTATCGTACAAGGCCCCATGGGCATTGTGTGTGCAAAATATGGGTCCTCAGGGGTCAAAGGTGAAGGTACAGTGGAGAAAAGTATAACATGACCTAAAGCCTCTGTACGGTGCATGTGATGAGGTCTGTGTGTAGTAGGAACCTGAACAGAGAAGTTGGGTTTTGCAATCTTCATATACCATAAAAATGGGTCTTTTCTAATGTCAAGGGGAATTTGGTTAAAAAGTAGTTTTTTCTTGACATTCAAAAGGTTTTCAGAGGTCAGACCTATATAGATGGAATCCACACATTGCCCTCTATAAGAATTTGTAATTTCAGCATTGTAAACAATTTTCAAATCAAAAGGTTTACCATATTCCAAGGCCCAGTCAGGATGGTGTCACAGTCCATGACTGCTACCCCCTTTTAAATTGCTAATTTTGAAATAGCCAATTAACTTCTGTGGGGGTCCTGGATAGAAAATAAAACTGGATTATTGTACAAAGCCCTGTTGACATTGTCTGTGCCAAATATATTTCCTCTGGGGTCAAAGGTGAAGGCACAGTGGAGAAAAGTATGACTTGACCCAGAGCCTCTGTACGATGCATGTGATGAGGTCGGTCTGTAGTAGGAACCTGAACAGAGAAGTTGGGTTTTACAATATTTATATAGCATAATAATGGGTCTGCTCTAATGTCAAAGGGGGAAATTGGTTAAAAAAGTAGATTTTCATTACATTCTCTGGGCTTTCAGAGGTCGAACTTATATAGAAGGAATAGACATTTCCATCTATACCAAAATTTGGTTTCAGTGATGTAAACAATTTGCAAATCCAAAAGTTTACCATATTCCAAGGCCCAGTCAGGATGGTGTCACAGGCCATGACTCTTACCCCCTTTTAAATTGCTCATTTTGAAACAGCCAATTAACTTCCCTGGGGGTCCTGTATAGAAAATAAAACTGGATTATTGTACAAGGCCCTGTTGACATTGTCTGTGCCAAATATATTTCCTCTGGGGTTAAAGGTGAAGGAACAGTGGAGAAAAGTATGACTTGACCCAAAGCCTCTGTACGGTGCATGTGATGAGGTCTGTGTGTGTGTTAGGAACCTGAGCAGAGAAGTTGGGTTTTACAATATTCATGTACCATAAAAATGGGTCTTTATTAATGTCAAGGTGAATTTGGTTAAAAAGTAGTTTTTTTCTTGACATTCACAAGGTTTTCAGAGGTCAAACCTATATAGATGTAATGCACACATTGCCCTCTACAAGAATATGTAGTTTCAGCATTGTAAACAATTTACAAATCAAAAGGTTCAACATATTCCAAGGCCCAGTCAGGATGGTGTCACAGGCCATGACTCTTACCCCCTTTTAAATTGCTAATTTTTAAACAGCCAATTAATTTTCCTGGGGTCCTGGATAGAAATTTACAATCAATAATCGTACAAGGCCCCGTGAACATTGTCTGTTCCAAATATAGCTCCTCTGGGGTCAAAGGTGAAGGTACAGTGGAGAAAAGTATGACTTGACCCAGAGCCTCTGTACGATGCATGTGATGAGGTCGGTCTGTAGTAGGAACCTGAACAGAGAAGTTGGGTTTTACAATCTTTATATAGCATTATAATGGGTCTGCTCTAATGTCAAAGGGGGAAATTGTGTAAAAAATACTTTTTCTTGATATTCACAGGGCTTTAAGAAGTCAAACCTATATAGATGGAATCCACACATTGCCCTCTACAGGAATGTGTAGTTTAAGCATTGTAAACAATTTACAAATCAAAAGGTTTACCATATTCCAAGGCCCAGTCAGGATGGTGTCACAGTCCATGACTGCTACCCCCTTTTAAATTGCTAATTTTGAAATAGCCAATTAACTTCTCTGGGGGTCCTGGATAGAAATTAAAACTGGATTATCGTACAAGGCCCCATGGGCATTGCGTGTGCAAAATATGGGTCCTCAGGGGTCAAAGGTGAAGGTACAGTGGAGAAAAGTATAACATGACCTAAAGCCTCTGTACGGTGCATGTGATGAGGTCTGTGTGTAGTAGGAACCTGAACAGAGAAGTTGGGTTTTGCAATCTTCATATACCATAAAAATGGGTCTTTTCTAATGTCAAGGGGAATTTGGTTAAAAAGTAGTTTTTTCTTGACATTCAAAAGGTTTTCAGAGGTCAGACCTATATAGATGGAATCCACACATTGCCCTCTATAAGAATTTGTAATTTCAGCATTGTAAACAATTTACAAATCAAAAGGTTTACCATATTCCAAGGCCCAGTCAGGATGGTGTCACAGTCCATGACTGCTACCCCCTTTTAAATTGCTAATTTTGAAATAGCCAATTAACTTCTGTGGGGGTCCTGGATAGAAAATAAAACTGGATTATTGTACAAAGCCCTGTTGACATTGTCTGTGCCAAATATATTTCCTCTGGGGTCAAAGGTGAAGGCACAGTGGAGAAAAGTATGACTTGACCCAGAGCCTCTGTACGATGCATGTGATGAGGTCGGTCTGTAGTAGGAACCTGAACAGAGAAGTTGGGTTTTACAATATTTATATAGCATAATAATGGGTCTGCTCTAATGTCAAAGGGGGAAATTGGTTAAAAAAGTAGATTTTCATTACATTCTCTGGGCTTTCAGAGGTCGAACTTATATAGAAGGAATAGACATTTCCATCTATACCAAAATTTGGTTTCAGTGATGTAAACAATTTGCAAATCCAAAAGTTTACCATATTCCAAGGCCCAGTCAGGATGGTGTCACAGGCCATGACTCTTACCCCCTTTTAAATTGCTCATTTTGAAACAGCCAATTAACTTCCCTGGGGGTCCTGTATAGAAAATAAAACTGGATTATTGTACAAGGCCCTGTTGACATTGTCTGTGCCAAATATATTTCCTCTGGGGTTAAAGGTGAAGGAACAGTGGAGAAAAGTATGACTTGACCCAAAGCCTCTGTACGGTGCATGTGATGAGGTCTGTGTGTGTTAGGAACCTGAGCAGAGAAGTTGGGTTTTACAATATTCATGTACCATAAAAATGGGTCTTTATTAATGTCAAGGTGAATTTGGTTAAAAAGTAGTTTTTTTCTTGACATTCACAAGGTTTTCAGAGGTCAAACCTATATAGATGTAATGCACACATTGCCCTCTACAAGAATGTGTAGTTTCAGCATTGTAAACAATTTACAAATCAAAAGGTTCAACATATTCCAAGGCCCAGTCAGGATGGTGTCACAGGCCATGACTCTTACCCCCTTTTAAATTGCTAATTTTTAAACAGCCAATTAATTTTCCTGGGGTCCTGGATAGAAATTTACAATCAATAATCGTACAAGGCCCCGTGAACATTGTCTGTTCCAAATATAGCTCCTCTGGGGTCAAAGGTGAAGGTACAGTGGAGAAAAGTATGACTTGACCCAGAGCCTCTGTACGATGCATGTGATGAGGTCGGTCTGTAGTAGGAACCTGAACAGAGAAGTTGGGTTTTACAATCTTTATATAGCATTATAATGGGTCTGCTCTAATGTCAAAGGGGGAAATTGTGTAAAAAATACTTTTTCTTGATATTCACAGGGCTTTAAGAAGTCAAACCTATATAGATGGAATCCACACATTGCCCTCTACAAGAATGTGTAGTTTAAGCATTGTAAACAATTTACAAATCAAAAGGTTTACCATATTCCAAGGCCCAGTCAGGATGGTGTCACAGTCCATGACTGCTACCCCCTTTTAAATTGCTAATTTTGAAATAGCCAATTAACTTCTCTGGGGGTCCTGGATAGAAATTAAAACTGGATTATCGTACAAGGCCCCATGGGCATTGTGTGTGCAAAATATGGGTCCTCAGGGGTCAAAGGTGAAGGTACAGTGGAGAAAAGTATAACATGACCTAAAGCCTCTGTACGGTGCATGTGATGAGGTCTGTGTGTAGTAGGAACCTGAACAGAGAAGTTGGGTTTTGCAATCTTCATATACCATAAAAATGGGTCTTTTCTAATGTCAAGGGGAATTTGGTTAAAAAGTAGTTTTTTCTTGACATTCAAAAGGTTTTCAGAGGTCAGACCTATATAGATGGAATCCACACATTGCCCTCTATAAGAATTTGTAATTTCAGCATTGTAAACAATTTACAAATCAAAAGGTTTACCATATTCCAAGGCCCAGTCAGGATGGTGTCACAGTCCATGACTGCTACCCCCTTTTAAATTGCTAATTTTGAAATAGCCAATTAACTTCTGTGGGGGTCCTGGATAGAAAATAAAACTGGATTATTGTACAAAGCCCTGTTGACATTGTCTGTGCCAAATATATTTCCTCTGGGGTCAAAGGTGAAGGCACAGTGGAGAAAAGTATGACTTGACCCAGAGCCTCTGTACGATGCATGTGATGAGGTCGGTCTGTAGTAGGAACCTGAACAGAGAAGTTGGGTTTTACAATATTTATATAGCATAATAATGGGTCTGCTCTAATGTCAAAGGGGGAAATTGGTTAAAAAAGTAGATTTTCATTACATTCTCTGGGCTTTCAGAGGTCGAACTTATATAGAAGGAATAGACATTTCCATCTATACCAAAATTTGGTTTCAGTGATGTAAACAATTTGCAAATCCAAAAGTTTACCATATTCCAAGGCCCAGTCAGGATGGTGTCACAGGCCATGACTCTTACCCCCTTTTAAATTGCTCATTTTGAAACAGCCAATTAACTTCCCTGGGGGTCCTGTATAGAAAATAAAACTGGATTATTGTACAAGGCCCTGTTGACATTGTCTGTGCCAAATATATTTCCTCTGGGGTTAAAGGTGAAGGAACAGTGGAGAAAAGTATGACTTGACCCAAAGCCTCTGTACGGTGCATGTGATGAGGTCTGTGTGTGTTAGGAACCTGAGCAGAGAAGTTGGGTTTTACAATATTCATGTACCATAAAAATGGGTCTTTATTAATGTCAAGGTGAATTTGGTTAAAAAGTAGTTTTTTTCTTGACATTCACAAGGTTTTCAGAGGTCAAACCTATATAGATGTAATGCACACATTGCCCTCTACAAGAATGTGTAGTTTCAGCATTGTAAACAATTTACAAATCAAAAGGTTCAACATATTCCAAGGCCCAGTCAGGATGGTGTCACAGGCCATGACTCTTACCCCCTTTTAAATTGCTAATTTTAAAATAGCCAATTAACTTCCCTGGGGGTCCTGTATAGAAATTTACAATCGATAATCATACAAGGCCCCGTGAACATTGTATGGGCCAAATATGGGTCCTCTGGGGTCAAAGGTGTAGGTACAGTGGGGAAAAGTATAACATGACCTAAAGCCTTTGTACGATGCATGTGAGGAGGTCTGTGTGTAGTAGGAACTTGAACAGTGAAGTTGGGTTTTGCAATCTTCATATACCATAAAAATGTTTCCAAGATGGCGCCGCGTATGGTCGCCCTGGTGATTTGGTACTCTTTGTTTTGTCTGTTTTTGTTCGTAAATTGTGTGTCAGCGTGCTCTTACACCCGTGAAGAGCTCCTAAACATCAGATCAACGACTTCTGCTGATCTACTGCCAGTTTTTTTAGTGCCTGCAGTAGATTTAGTTCATTTTTTGGCCAAAAAAGTAAGACGCCGCAGACGAGGAAAATGCGCAGGGGCTCTGGTGCGCCTTCGGAGACGCGGCACACGGACGCCCTTACCTGGGATTTTCCTGTCCAACGTTCACTCACTCAGCAACTAGATGGACGAACTGGCGCTGCTGATGAGGAGTAACAGAGACTTTTCTTCCTCTTGTGTCTTGTGCTTCACGGAGACATGGCTCAGCGAGCAGATCCCGGACCGCGCGTTACACCTGGACGGATTTCAGCTCCTCCGCGCGGACAGACATCGGGCTCTCTCCGGGGGAAAGACAAAAGGTGGAGGGGTCTGTTGCTACATCAACAACGCCTGGTGCTCAGACGTAACTGTGATCTCCCAACACTGCTTTCCTGCTCTGGAATATCTTTTCATTCACTGTAAACCTTTCTACTCGCCAAGCCCACCTCAGACCCCTCCTCCTCCCCCACTGCCCTCACACTCTCCAAGCAGAATGTGACTAAGACATTTAAAAGGCAAAACCCACGGAAAGCCCCAGGTCCGGACGGTGTCTCTCCTTCCACCCTGAGACACTGCACTGAAGAACTGGCTCCTGTCTTCACGGACATCTTTAACATCTCCCTGGAGTTATGCCATGTCCCAGCCTGCTTCAAGCTGTCCACCATTGTTCCCGTCCCCAAGAAGCCCAGGATCACCGGACTTAACGACTACAGGCCTGTGGCGCTGACGTCTGTAGTCATTAAGTCATTTGAGCGCCTGGTTCTGCCTCACCTCAAGTCCTTCACCTCCCCCTGGACCCTCTGCAGTTCGCCTACAGAGCCAATCGGTCTGTAGACGAGGCCATCAACCTGGCCCTCCACTTCATCCTTCAGCATCTGGACTCCCCGGGAACCTACGCCAGGATCCTGTTTGTGGACTTCAGCTCTGCATTCAACACCATCCTCCCTGCTCTGCTCCAGGACAAGCTCGCCCAGCTCAACGTGCCTGACTCCACCTGCAGGTGGATCACTGACTTCCTGACGGACCGGAAGCAGTGCGTGCGGCTGGGGAAGAATGTCTCGGACACTCGGACTATAAGCACAGGATCTCCACAGGGCTGTGTACTTTCTCCCCTGCTCTTCTCCCTGTACACCAACTGCTGTACCTCCAGCCACGACTCCGTGAAACTGGTTAAGTTTGCGGATGACACCACCCTCATCGGGCTCATCTCGGACGGCGATGAGTCTGCCTACAGGAGGGAGGTGGACCGGCTGGTGTCCTGGTGCAGCAGCAACAACCTGGAGCTCAACGCCCAGAAGACAGTGGAGATGATCGTGGACTTCAGGAAAGTCACAGCCCCCCTGCCTCTCCTCACCCTGACAGACTCCTCCATCACCACTGTGGACTCCTTCCGCTTCCTGGGCACCTGCATCACCCACGACCTCAAGTGGGAGCCGACCATCAGCTCCCTCATCAAGAAAGCCCAGGAAGTACATCCTGCGGCAGCTGGATGTACTTCCTGCGGC
>CM057099.1:77500-229846 GCA_029959045.1 Taenioides sp. WSHXM2023
TGTTCAAGGGTGGTTCTTAATTACAATGTACAAAAAATGTTACCAAAATATATTGCTGAAGGCTGATTTACAACAGAAAAAGTTAACTACATTTCAAATGCATTAAAATGCACTACAAGTTTCCGTGTACCTATATAAGTAGATGGAAATAAATGTAATGAGATCAACTTCTGAATGTAAAAATAAAATACTAACAACATGTCAAAACATACCTGAACAATCATGAGAAATCATAGCACCAAAACATAGCATATTTTCATACTTTTATCAACTAAACACACCCTAACTATGCATACACCGTGCGTGTGCCAGCACTGGATGGAATTACTAACAAAATAACAACCAAAATTACGAACCCAAATCTTAGACAATATATCTAAAGTGAATTTCAAATACAAGCCGATAAACCACGTGGGACAAAATCCAGTTGGAAAATGGATAATTAGTCAATATTCAGTGAGTAATCTAGCACTTTTCACGGGTGACGGCACATACTTGAAAACCGATGGGATGTAGTCAGGTGAAAGCGGGTTGTCACTCTTTTTACCTAGGACACAAAATAAGTAACGTTAAGTAAAGAAACCACTAAGATTACACTGAGAAAAAATATTCACTATTCAATGATACAGGCAGTTTATGGCGATGTCACATGAATGCAACCCATTAGCTAATACGTTTTTAGGTCTGGACATTAACCACCGTAGTGAGGTTTATATCGCCAACTAGACTGGGTTGGTAGACTAGGTTGAGGACGTTTCGGCTCGTCCGACTGAAATACAATCCACCCAGTTTAGTCGGTGATATTTATTGTCCAAAACAATAACTATCAGCACTATTTAAGATAATATTAAATGTATAATGTTTACGTGAAATTACCTGATATGAAATGGTCACTGCACAAGCGAAATCCATTAGGTGACGGGTTCCAACGCTCGGTTTTCTTCAGCGCGCTTCTTGCCCGTTTTATCGCAGAAATCCATTTTCCCCTCCGAGCTGGATCTTTGGGAATGCGATAAAAGGCTTTATCTTTAACTTGTCCTCGGTGGTTTGTACATCCAGGGGCACAGCATGAGTCTACCATCGTTGTAAGCTGGAAGTTTTGTAGGCTAGTTAGTTAGTTTGTTTACAATAATTCCTGCCAAGATGGCGCCCGGTGGTGCATGCTGGGATAGCGTGACGTCATCTCCCGGAGCTCTATTGAAACGAATTGTCATTACAAACGTCGGCTCGACGGTCGCGCCAACGTCGTTAACCTGTGTCAGATATGACGGAATACCGAAAAATCGCGAACTTCAAACAACGTCGGTTCGACGTTGCGTAATGTTCGTTGGCTGCACGACGTCGTGTAGACGTCGGCTCGACGTCTAAGATTATACGTCGGCAACGCCGACGTCGGCAGGACGGATCAATGTTTTCAGGGTACTTACAAACAATATTACACCAGGTTTTATGAAACTTAGGCTTAGTTAAAAACAAAAGCAATATGTAGTGACATTTCCTCTTTGTAAAACCTGCTACAAGATGACGCAGTGCTTACTTATTACTACTACAGTAGTTTGGCATGTATTATTATTTTACAAACTACAATTAACATGTATATATATATATATATATATATATATATATATATGTGTGTGTGTGTGTGTGTGTGTGTGTGTGTGTGTGTGTGTGTGTGTGTGTATATATATATATATATATATATATATGCCTGTCTCTCACTCTGTCTTTTTCTTTCTCATACTCTCTCCCCCCTCTCTTTTTCTCACACTGATAGTCACACTGTCTCGCTCGCTCTTTTACCGCAGTAGTGCAGTACTTTCACCGCAATAGTGTAGTCCTTTTACCGCAGTAGTGCAGTACTTTTACCACAGTAGTGTAGTACTTTTGCTGCAGTAGTTCTTTTACTGCAGTAATGCAGTACTTTTACTGCAGTAGTGTAGTACTCTTGCTGCAGTAGTCCTTTCACTGCAGTAGTGTAGTACTTTTGCTGCAGTAGTCCTTTCACTGCAGTAGTGTAGTACTTTTGCTGCAGTAGTCCTTTCACTGCAGTAGTGTAGTACTTTTGCTGCAGTAGTCCTTTCACTGCAGTAGTGTAGTACTTTTGCTGCAGTAGTCCTTTCACTGCAGTAGTGTAGTACTTTTGCTGTACTTGCGCCAGGAGGAGACGCCTGTGCTTCCTGTCCCTCTGACCACTTCCTTTTCCGTTCAACTTCTTCAAATTTGAGCTCCACCCCAAAGTTTCAGCTCTCACACAAACTTCTCGAACTCACCAGCACTCTGCTCCTCTGGACTCTGCTCCTCTGGACCCTGAGGCTTTTCTCAAGGTAAATCTCAAATATTGTGACATCAGAAGGTGGAACAGAGCGTTTTGAGCTTTAGAGACATAGCCGTAGTTTTGGAGGACGTCACTGCCTTAGAACATGGCTTACAGCTCACAGGGGTCAGTTTGTGTGATTACAGGAGCTTCTGTTTTCTGGAGGAGGGTGCGCCACCTGCTCGTCTCCATGGAGATGTTACTGTTAAGGCTGGAAAGCCCCGCACTGTGGCATTAAATGTGTGTGTATAGGGACAGAAGAGGGACCGTGTGCGTCATTGTGAGTTTGAAGTTATTTCCGAACAATAAAAACAGCTGCAGTCAATTCAAAGCAGAGAAAGTGTAATGCCACACTGGGGAACATTGCACACAGCAACAGGGCCCCAGCACACAAACAAAAAGTGACACAGTGCAGCTTTAAGACTGAATGTAATATTATTTAACAAAGGTTTGTATCTTGTGTGTTTGTGTATTTGTGTGTATGTATTCTGTTTTTGTGTGTTTGTGTGTGTATGTGTGTATGTTTTCTGTCTTTGTGTGTTTGTATGTGTATGTGTATCTGTCTTCTGTAAATCCACTTCCTGTTTCTCAGAAGTGTCATTTGCAGAGACATCTCCTTTTATGGTCGCAGGTTCATTAGAGGAAGCAGCTCAGTTTGTGGTTTGAGGTTAAAAATAAAAACGTGATTGCTCAAAGGCACAAGGGCAGAGGGTGAAACATGCTGCTGATGTGGATTATAACACATACTCCAGTCTTGAAGTGCCCATTTTCACTTGTTTCATGCTAAAGACGTGGCAGTTTGGAACTAAAACAAGAATTAGACTTTTCACAAACATGTTTTTTTTTTTTGCTTCTCACTCATGAACCTAAGGACATAAATGTCCACGTACAAAAACAGCTGTAAAGTCATCATAGATTAATTATTTCATCTAAACTCAAAGATCCTCCCTGCTCGAACCCAAAATATCGAATATACTGTATAAAAGTGTCAGGATTTGAACCCTGCAGGTTTGAAAATGTTTTTCCATATTTACACTGCTCAAAAAAAATGAAAGAAACACTTTGAAAACACCTCAGATCTCAATGTGAAAACAAAAGTTGTACATTTACAAGGACAATGTCTGAGGAACAAAAGGATGCTCTTCTTTTGTCTGAGGAACAAAAGGATGCTCCTCTTTTGTCTGAGGAACAAACGGATGCTCCTCTTTTAATGGAAATCACATTTTCAGCCACAGACGATTCATTTCGACTACCTGAAAATCAAAGTGAAATTATGACGAGGCTCGGACATTTAGACAAAGTTTAATTTGTGTAACTCAAAATGTTTCTCAGTCTCTTGTGCAGCTCCTCGTGCTCATGTTCATGTTTGACGTTCTGACACGCTCCTAATGAGACGACGGATGGAGTCTTGAGGGATGTTCTCCCAGATCTGTGTGAGGGCGTCACGGAGCTCCTGTAGAGTCTGAGGAGGAACCTGGAGCGTCTGATGGACCCAAACAGATAGACCCAGAGGTTCTCTCGGGTTTAAGTCCGGTGATCATGAGGGACATTCAGTCGTATTAATCCCTTCATCCTCCAGGTTCTGCCCTCAGACTCTGGCCACATGAGGCCGGGCAGAACCCAGGACCTTCTGCACCAGCGTAGGGTCTGACAGTGGTTCAAGGACTTTATCCCCATACCTAATGGTGTCATACTGGCGTTTTCTACCCGGTGGAGGTCTGTGTGTCCCTTCGTGGAACTGCCTCCCTAGACTATCACTGACCCACCACCAAACGCTCATTCTGAACCCTGGTGCAGGCAGCAGAACGTTCTCCTCGTCTTCTCCAGACTCTTTCACGTCTGTCACAGGAGTTCAGGGTGAACCTGCTCTCATCTGTGAAAAGCACACAGCACCAATGGAGCTCCATGGTGCTGAACGGTGAGCACTGCGCCCCCTACAGGACATGGAGTCCTCAAGTCTGTTTCTGATTGATTGGGCAGAGATGTTCACACCAGTGTCCTGCTGGAGGTTCTTCTGTAGGACACGGGCAGTGCTCAGCCTGTTCGTCCTGCACAAAGGAGCAGATATGGGTCCTGCTGATGGGTTGAGGACCTTCTACGGCCCTGTCCTGCTCTCCTAGAGGAACTGCCTGTCTCCTGAAACCTCCTCCATGTTATAAATTGTTCTTTTTTTCTTTCCAAAGAGGAGCCGCTCTGCTCCAGGAGAAGATGAGGACCTCCTCCTCCCTCCTCCTCCTCCTGCTGCTCCTCAGCTCCGGTGAGTGTGTGTGTGTGTGTGTGTGTGTGTGTATGTGTGTGTGTGTCTCGTGTGTGTTTCTCATATGTGTGTGTGTGTGTGTGTCTCAAATGTGTGTGTGTGTCTCGTGTGTGTGTGTCTGTGTCTCGTGTGTGTCTCATATGTGTGTGTCTCGTGTGTGTTTCTCATATGTGTGTGTGTGTGTGTGTGTCTCAAATGTGTGTGTGTCTGTGTGTGTCTCGTGTATGTGTGTGTGTTGCAGGTATATGTGTGGAGGTGTGTTCCAGAGCTCAGATCGACAGCTGCAGCGACTGTATCCGAGCAGGACCCTCCTGCGCCTGGTGCCAACAACTGGTCAGAACCTCCTCCTCCTCTCCTCTCTCCTCCTCTCTCCTCTCCTCCTCCTTCTCTCCTCCCTCCTCTCCTCTCCTCCTCTCTTCTCTCCTCCTCTCTCCCTCTCTCCTCCTCCTCCTCTACTCCCTCCTCTCCTCTCCTCTCCTCCTCTCTTCTCTCCTCCTCTCTCCCTCTCTCCTCCTCTCTCCTCTCCTCCTCCTCCTCTCCTCCCTCCTCTCCTCTCCTCCTCTCTTCTCTCCTCCTCTCTCCCTCTCTCCTCCTCCTCCTCTCCTCTTCCTCCTCTCCTCTCTCCTCCTCCTCCTCTCTCCTCTCCTCCTCTATCCTCTCCTCCTCTCCTCTCTCCTCTCCTCCTCTCTCCTCCTCTCCCCCTCCTCTCCTCCTCTCTCCTCCTCTCCTCTCCTCTCTCCTCTTCCTCTCTCCTCCTCTCCTCTCCTCTCTCCTCCACTCCTCTCTCCTCTTCTCTCTCCTCCACTCTTCTCTCCTCTTCTCTCTCCTCTCCTCCTCACCTCTCCTCTCTCCTCCTCCTCTTCTGTCCTCTCCTCCTCCCCTCTCCTTTCCTCTCCTCTCCTCCTCTCTCCTCCTCTCCACTCTCCTCTCTCCTCTCCACCTCCTCTCCTCTCTCCTCCTCCTCCTCTCCTCTCTCCTCCTCTCTCATGGTGGATCTCAGGTGGTTGTTCTGGTTCCTCCTCAGAACTTCACGAGGTCGGGGGAGCAGGAGGCAGTTCGCTGTGACACTGAGTCCAGACTGAGATCTCGCGGGTGCAAAGCCGAAGACGTGATCACCGTCGCCAACCTCCAAATAATCACTAAGAATGAACCTTTGAGCCAGAGCTTCAGCCAGAAGGACAAGGAGCCCGTCCAGTTGCAGCCACAGGGGATACAGCTCACGCTCCGGCCCGGTGAGCCCTGCCACACCTGCTGCACCTGCCACACCTGCTGCACCTCAGCAGTTAGATCCTCCCCTCAACAGGCGTCACTCTGAAACCTGCACGACTGAGATTACACACACACAACACACACTCACAGAGGTTGTGCGTACCCTGTACCCGCAGGTTTGCCCGTGTCGTTCCCGGTGAAGTTTAAGCGGGTACAGGGATACCCTGTGGACCTCTACTACCTCATGGACCTGTCCTTCTCCATGAACGACGACCTCCAGAACGTCAAGAAGCTCGGGACACAGCTCTTCTCTGCTCTGGAGGACATCACCGAGTACGGACGCATCGGTACTAACCAGGACTGAACCAGGACTAGACCAGGACTAGACCAGGACCAGACCACTTCTGAACCAGGACTAGAATAGGACTGAACCAGGACTGAACCAGGACTAGACCAGGACTGAACCAGGACTGAACCAGGACTGAACCAGGACTAGACCAGGACTGAACCAAGACTAGACCAGGACTGAACCAGGACTAGACCAGGACTATGCCAGGACTATACCAGGACTAAACCGGGATTAGACCAGGACTGAACCAGGACCAAACCAGGTCTAGACCAGGTCTAAACCAGGTCTGATTTTGTTGCAGGTTTTGGGGCGTTTGTGGATAAGCCCGTGCTCCCGTTCACAAACACAAACCCTCAGAAGTTGGAGAAGCCATGTGACGATGCGTTGGCGCAGTGCCAGGCAGCGTTTGGGTACCGCCACGTCCTGAGCCTCACGGAGCATATCACGGAGCATAAGGACCTCTTCACTGCCGAGGTCGACAAACAGCACATCTCCGGAAACCTGGACTCACCTGAGGGAAGTCTCGACGCCATGATGCAGGCCACAGTGTGCGGGGTGAGACCTGAACCGGGACTGAAACGGGACTGAACCGGGACTGAACCAGGACTAAACCAGGACTGAACCAGAACTAAACCGGGACTAAACCAGGTGTGAACCGGAACTGAACCAAAACCGAACTAGGACTGAACCAGAACTAAACTGGGACTGAACCGGGACTGAAAATTGCAAGGCTTTTAGTGCAGTTTAAGTCCAGTTTTAGTCCTGGATTAAGGTGCACTCACACCAGGACTTTGGAACCGTGCCTAGGCATGGCCCGGGTGGGACTTTGACCTGGTTGGCACTTTGGCCTGGTTGGGACTTTGGCCAGGTTGGAGGAAGTGGGCCAAAGTGTTTAGGTGTGTGTCTCCTGTCCTCACTGCTCCTGTCCTCACTCCTCCTCTTGTTCTCTCCCCTCCTCTTGTCCTCACTCCTCCGTCTGTCCTTACTCCTCCGTCTGTCCTCACTCCTCCTCCTGTCCTCACTCCTCCATCTGTCCTCACTCCTCCTCCTGTCCTCACTCCTCCATCTGTCCTCACTCCTCCATCTGTCCTCACTCCTCCGTCTGTCCTCACTCCTCCTCCTGTCCTCACTCCTCCATCTGTCCTCACTCCTCCATCTGTCCTCACTCCTCCGTCTGTCCTCACTCCTCCTCCTGTCCTCACTCCTCCATCTGTCCTCACTCCTCCTCCTGTCCTCACTCCTCCGTCTGTCCTCACTCCTCCATCTGTCCTCACTCCTCGTCCTGTCCTCACTCCTCCGTCTATCCTCACTCCTCCATCTGTCCTCACTCCTCCTCCTGTCCTCACTCCTCCGTCTGTCCTCACTCCTCCATCTGTCCTCACTCCTCCGTCTGTCCTCACTCCTCCGTCTGTCCTTACTCCTCCATCTGTCCTCACTCCTCCGTCTGTCCTCACTCCTCCTGTCCTGTGTATCACAGCAGGACTCACATCTGTCCATCCATCCATTTTCTTCGGCTTATCCAGGGCCGGGTTGCGGGGGTAACAGTCTAAGCAGGGACTCCCCACCCTGAGCTCCTCACCCTATCTCTAAGGGAGCGCCCAGCCACCCTGTGGAGAAAACTCATTTCGGCCACAGACGTGTGATTCCTCTGTAGTTGGAACACACCCTCTGGTCCCCCTTCTTAAACAGAGGGACCACCACCCTGGTCTGCCAGTCCAGAGGTACTGTCCCTGACCGCCATGCGATGTTGCAGAGACATGTCAGCCAAGACAGCCCCACAAAATCCAGAGACTTAAGATACTCAGGACACCCCCGGAACCTTGCCACCGAGGAGCTTGCCAACCACCTCAGTGACTTCAGCCAAGGTGATGTACGAGTCCGCCTCTGAGTCCCAAGCCTCTGCTTCCTCATCAGAAGACATGTCGGTGAGATTGAGGAGATCCTCAAAGTATTCCTTCCACCGTCCGACAACATCCCCAGTCAAGATTAACAGCTCTCAACCCCACCGTAAACAGTGTTGGTGGCACTGCTTCCTCCTCCTGAAGCGTCAGACAGTTCGCCAGAATTTCTTTGAGGCCGTCCAATTGTCCTCCTATATGGCCTATCCAAACTCCTCCCAACCCCAAGTTTTTGCCTCTGCGACTGGCCGTGCTACAGCACGCTTGGCCCGCTGGTACCTGTCAGCTGCCTCAGGAGTCCCAAGAGCCAACAAGGCCCGATAAGACTCCTTCTTCAGCCTGACGGCATTCCTTACTATCGGTGTCCACCACCGGGTTCAGGGATTGCCACTGTGACAGGCACCACAGACCTTATGACCACAGCGGTCATAAGCGGCCGCATTGACAATAGAGGCTGAGAACAAAACCCACTTGGACTCCATGTCCCCAGCCTCCCTTGGAATCTGAAGAAGCCCCTATGATGAGAAACACAGCAAGGCCAGTTATGTCGCCCAGACTGGTGTTACCGGGGCCCCACCCTGGAGCCCGGCCTGGGGTGGGTACTCGACAGTGTCTGGTGGACGGGCCTTCCCCAACGGGGCCTAGCTGAGCACAGCCCGAAGGAGCGATGTGTGGCCGTCCTCCCATGGACCCACTACCCACAGGAAGATCCATAGGGGGCCGGTGCAGAGAGATTTGGGCGGCATTTGAAGGCAGGGGCCTCAACGACCGGATCTCCGGACATGGAGACTAGCTCTGGGGACCTGGAATGTCACCTCGCTGGGGGGCTCGCCCAAGCTCGTGCAAGACGTTGAGCATTACCAACTAGATATAGTCGGCCTCACCTCCACGCACAACTTGGGCTCTGGAACCCAACTCCTTGAGGGGGGCTGGACTCTCCAGTTTTCTGGCGTTGCCCGTGGGAAGCAGCAGCAGGCAGGTGTGGGCCTGCTCATTGCCCAATAGCTTAGCCGCCATGTGTTGGAGTTCACCCCAGTGAACAAGAGGGTCGTGTCCCTGCACCTTCGGTTCGAGGACAGGTCTCTCACTGTTGTGTCGGCCTACGGGCCCAACAGCAGCGCAGAGTACCCGGCCTTCTTGGAGTCCCTGGGATGGGTACTGGACAGTGCACCTATCGGGGACTCCGTTGTTCTACTGAGGGACTTCAGTGCCCACGTGGGCAACAACAGTGAACCCGTGATAATAATAATAATAATAATAATAATAATAATAATAATAATAATAATAATAAAAACCAGAACAATAACAATATATTGTTATTGTTCTATTGCGTTGCCCAACATTGACCTCATCGATTACTCACATGCCCAATGCACATTTTTGTAGTTTACCAGGGTGAACAATTACAATTATGCAGCTGTCGCGGTAATGGGCAATGCCCGTCTGTACTATTGGATGCCATGAGTGTCACTTCGCACTGCTGAACAATCACAATAGGCCCTACGCCACCTTTGGCGCTCGGGCCTAATAAATACAATAACATGTAATAAATACAAATACAATAAATACAAATACAAATACAAATACAAATACAAATACAAATACAAAACCAAAACCAAATACAAATACAAATACAAATACAAAAACAAAAAAACAAATACAATACAAATACAATAATCTACAAATACAAATACCTTAAACTGTGTGGAGTTTAAAAACACAGTGGAGCACTTCCTGTATCACCACGTGACATCACAAGGTGAAACAGAGTGTTTTCAGTTTGAGAGAAGAACTCAGCCTTCTAATGAGGACACTACATTAGATCAGAGGATTATGGGACATTTACAATCCAGCAGTAAGCACTAGTGTGTCTGCACAGAGCTAGCAGTAAGCACTAGTGTGTCTGTGTGTGCAGGATCAGATCGGCTGGAGGAACAGCAGCACTCGGCTCCTGGTGCTCACCACAGACGCCGGGTTCCACATGGCCGGAGACGGGAAACTCGCCGGGATCCTGGAGCCCAACGATGAGCACTGCCATCTCCATGGCAACCTGTACACCAGCAGCAGCCTCACGGTAAAGACGGGTCTGAACCGGGTTTGAGCCGGGTCTGAATCTGGTTTGACCTGGCCCAGTCTAGAGGACGACCTGACCTGGTCTAGAGGATGTTCTGACCCGGTCAATAGGAGGTTCTGACCCAGTCTAGAGGAGGGTCTTACCCAGTCTTGGTCTGGTTTCAGGACTACCCGTCTGTGGGGCAGTTGGCTCTGCAGTTGGAGAAACAAAACATTCAACCGATTTTTGCAGTGACCAAAAACGTCTATGACATCTACAAGGTACTAAACCAGGACTAAACCAGAACTAAACAAGGACTAAACAAGGACTAAACCAGAACTAGACCAGGACTAAACAAGGACTAAACCAGAACTAAACCAGGACTAAATAAGGACTAAACAAGAACTAAACAAGGACTAAACAAGGACTAAACCAGAACTAACCCAGGGCTAAACCAGGACTAAACAAGGACTAAACCAGAACTAAACCAGGACTAAATAAGGACTAAACAAGAACTAAACCAGAACTAAACCAGGACTAAACCAGGACTAGATCTAGACCAGAACTAAGACTATAATGTGGTTTCAGGAACTGTCAAAGATGATTCCCAAATCTGAGGTGGGAATTCTGTCGGCGA
Source organism: Taenioides sp. WSHXM2023 (assembly GCA_029959045.1). NCBI lineage: Eukaryota > Metazoa > Chordata > Actinopteri > Gobiiformes > Gobiidae > Taenioides > Taenioides sp. WSHXM2023. The sequence continues at coordinate 88,218 of CM057099.1, forward strand.
ATTCGGACAACGTGGTTAAACTGATCACAGACGCCTACAATGTGAGTCAGATGCCCTCCCTGTGTGTCAGATGCCCTCCCCGTGTGTCAGATGTCCTCCCTGTGTGTCAGATGCCCTCTCTGTGCATCAGATTCCCTCCCTGTGCGTCAGATGCCCTCCCCGTGTGTCAGATGCCCTCCCTGTGTGTCAGATGTCCTCCCCGTGTGTCAGATGTCCTCCCCGTGTGTCAGATGTCCTCCCCGTGTGTCAGATGCCCTCCCCGTGTATCAGATGCCCTCCCTGTGTGTCAGATGTCCTCCCCGTGTGTCAGATGCCCTCCCCGTGTGTCAGATGCCCTCCCTGTGTGTCAGATGCCCTCCCTGTGTGTTCCAGAGGCTGTCGTCTAAAGTCACTCTGACTCATGGACCTCTTCCTGAAAATCTGCGCGTGACGTTTTCACCGAAGTGTGAGCGACCGGGACCGAGCGGAGAGAGCACAGGAGTGTGTGAGAACGTCCAGCAGGGGAAGGAGGTACTACTACTACTACTACTACTACTACTACTACTACTGCTGCTACTACTACTGCTACTACTGCAACAGCTAATTCAAGTACTACTCTCTTCTCTCCTCCTCCTCTCCTTCTCCTCAGTGACGTGTGGTCAGAGGAGGCAGGGGAGGCAGTGCCTCCCTTGTCAAACATGAAAAGAAGAAAGGATTTATTATAAATTCAAATAAAAAATAATAATTATCAGCTTGTATGTATTTATTATTAACCCCTTCTCCAGTCCAAAAAATGTTTTTTTCTTGTTTCAATAATTGAATATGGCAGAATTTTCATTTGTCCCGTTCAAATGCAAGGAGAAGGTGCGCCGTGAGGCACCAGCCTCCAGTGCCTCCAGCCGCTCGATCCCTGGCAAAGTGGCTAAGTTGGCTAACCCACTGTATACTGCTCTGTCTTTCCGGAATCTTTATAATGTATGAAATGTATTTCTGTAATGTGTTCAGGCTCGCAGATCAATCATAAAACCTCAGTAAAAAGCTCACCAGGGGAGGCAAACAGTACTCGTGCCTCAACATAGAGGGCGCTTGTGAGCACAGAGATTCTTGGCCTGCTGCCGCTATGCGCCGAAACAACTACATCATCTTCTTCGTTCTTTTTTATATTGCACTGGGACACCTGTGTCTTTGATGACAAAGTCAAGTCCACCAATGTGCAGAGGGATTGTAAACAGAGTAACAATTTTCTTTGAGACGTGCTTTATTTTGATTTAGCCTAAATGAAATTAAAAGTCCTGCTCACGATATGCGCGAGTTGACCCAGGACCCGCGGATCGCTAAAAGCGCAACTTGAGGAAGAGAAGAGAAATAGAGTGCGTGCCTTCATGGATTTGTTTTCGCCTGCTGCAGTGCACAGGAGAGATGAGGGTGCACTCACGATGACACAGGCAGACTCCCAGCATGATCCATGCTTATTTATTCACAAACTTTCTTAAAAAGCGTGTTTTTCATGAGTGATTTGGAGATTTCAGGCAAGATACAAAAAATCCAAGTATGACGCGTCCATGTTATGCATAAATGCATAGCTACAGAGCGCGCGCGGGTGCTGCTTTGCTAAAAAGCATATAAATTTGTCTATTGCAAAAAATACCTTGTTCCCAGTTTTGAAATACTGAACAACAATCATATTTTATTTTTCCTTTTTTTTAATTGAAGTTTTTGTTCTTTTGAATTAAGAATATAGAAAAGCCCTGGTGTAAGTAAGTCTGCTGCACTGCTGCATATAATATATAGTTGTGTCTATCTAATGATTTTTTTTTTTTTTTTTGTTTGGGGGGGGGGGGGTTATTTGCATTTGTAAATCTGACGCTAAAAGCGTTAGTGCCTCCCCAGCTGTCAACCTCACCGCACATCACTGCTTCTCCACCTCTTTCCTCTCCTCCCCTCCTCCTCTCTCTTCCTCTTCTCCTCTTCCTCTCCTCCTCATCTCTCCTCTCTCCTCCTCCTCTCCTCCTCCTCTCCTCCTCCAGTTCTTTCCTCTCCTCCTCCCATCCTCCTCTTCTTCTCATCCTATCTCCTCTCCTCCTCCTCTCCTCTTCTTCTCCTCTCTCCTCCTCTTCTCCTCCTCCCCTCCTCTCTCGTCCTCCTCTCCTCCTCCCCCTTTTTTCTTCCTCCTCTCTCCTTCTGTCTTGTCCTCCTCTCCTCCTCCTCCTCTCTTCTCTCCTCCTTCTCTTCTCCTCCTCTCTCCGCCTCTCTCCTCCTCCTCTTCTTTCCTCCTCTTCTCCTCCTGCCTCATGGTGGAGTAGTGGTTGAGTTCTCTGCCTCACAGTGAGATGGTTGGTGGTTTGTTTCAGATTCTGTTTGAGGTGCAGGTGGTGTTGTCTTCGTGCCTCGCCTCTCCACAGACCTTCTCCATCAGTCCTCTGGGGATCAAAGACTCTCTGAGCGTGTCTGTGTTCAGTGACTGCGACTGCCAGTGCCACGACCAGCAGCAGGGGGCGCTACACCAATACTGCAACCTCAAGGGCCAGGTGCACTGTGGCATCTGCAGGTACTGCACCAGGACTAAACCGGGACTAAACCAGGACAAAACCAGGACTAAACCAGGACTAAACCAGAATTAAACCAAGACTAAACCAGGACAAAACCAGGACTAAACCAGGACTAAACTAGGATTAAACCGGGACTAAACCGGGACAAAACCAGAACAAAACCAGGACAAAACCAGAACAAAACCAGAACAAAACCAGGATTAAACCAGGACTATACCAGAATTAAACCAGGACTAAAGGAGGTCTAAACCAGGACTAAACTAGGATTAAACCAGGACTAAACCCAGGTGTTGGGGCGGGGTGTCAGGTGTTGGGGCTGGTTGTCGGGGCTTGTTCTCAGGGCTGGTTGGTGGGGCTGGTTGTCGGGGCTGGGTGTCTGGGTTGGGTGTCGGGCTGGTTGTTGGGGCTGGTTGTAATACTATACAGCTTTTATATAATACAAAAAAAAAGAAAAAAAAAAATAATATATATATAATAATATACCACCAGCTGCCACTGACCAGGACTAAACCAGGACTAAACCAGAACTAAACCAGGACTACAGCAGGACTGAAGGACTAAATCAAGATTGAACCAGGACTAAACCAGGACTAAACCAGAACTAAACCAGAACTAAACCAGGACTAAAGCAGGACTAAACCAGGCCTAGGCCAGGAATGGGTCTGAGCAGATGAGTGCAGACAACATAGGTGTGAGGAAGGGCATCAGGTTTAAAGGCTGTGTTTGCCCCTGCAGGTGCTCTGAGGGTTTCCTGGGTCAGTTCTGTAACTGCTCGGCGGACATTCGCGCTGAGATGGATTCCTGTCGCCCTCCCCAGCCGACCCCCCTGCCGGGGGAGAAGGCCAACCCACCACCCGTGTGCGAGGGGCGGGGCGACTGCGTGTGCGGCCGCTGCCAGTGCCACGCCAAACCCTCCGGAAACTTCTACCACGGATCCTTCTGCGAGTGCGACGATGAGCAGTGTGACCGCCACCTCAACGAGCTGTGTGGAGGTACAGCGGCCCCTGCAGGAGGCAACGCTACAGCACACACTACACAGACCAGGACTATAACAGGACTGAACCAGGACTATAACAGGACTGAACCAGGACTATAACAGGACTGAACCAGGACGATAACAGGACTGAACCAGGACTATAACAGGACTGAACCAGGACTATAACAGGACTGAACCAGGACGATAACAGGAATATAACAGGACGGAGGAGGTGATGCTAACTGTAGGCACTGCTCTGTCTGAGGTTCTGTTAGCTGTCATTGCAGAGTATGGACTCACGCACAGTCTGCCCCCTGCAGGTCACGGCAAGTGTAACTGCGGCAAGTGCCAGTGCTTCCCCGGGTACACGGGCGATGCGTGCGAGTGCCCCATCTCCAGAGAGAGCTGTACCCGCAACGGCGCCGAGTGCAACGGGCGCGGCACATGCAAATGTAACACATGCGAATGCGACAGCGGGTACCTGCCCCCGCTGTGCCAACTGTGCCCATCCTGCCCCGACCCCTGCCAGGCCAAGCTGTGAGAGCTGCTTCACACATGTACACACACACACACACACGCACACAGACACACACACACACACACGCACACAGACACAGACACATACATACAGATACAGACACACTCAGACACATGCGCACACACACGTACACATTCTCTCACACATTCTGTGTGTGTGTGTGTGTGTCAGGAGCTGTGTGGAGTGTCTGGCCTTTGACACTGGTCCGTTTAAGCAGAACTGCTCGGTGGCGTGCAGTTCAGTGTCTCACCAGATGGTGGAGGTGTTGGGCAGTGCGAGGTTCTGTGAGCTGAAGGACTCTGAGGGCTGCTGGCTCCGGTACCGACTCCAACAACAGGTGGGCCGAGACCGCTACAGCGCCGAGGTTCTAAAACAGAGAGGTACAGAACACCACTTTAATCTCCTCTATCACACAGACTCTGAAACATGCTCCAGCGTTCTAATGTTCTAATGCTCCAATGTTCTAATGCTCTAATGCTCCAACGTTCTAACGTTCTAATGCTCTAATGCTCTCACATTCTAATGTTCTAATGCTCAAATGCTCTAATGTTCAAATGCTCTAATGTTCAAATGCTCTAATATTCTAATGCTCTAATGTTCTAATGCTCCAATGTTCTAATGTTCTAATGCTCTAATGCTCTCACATTCTAATGTTCTAATGTTCTAATGCTCCAATGTTCTAACATTCTAATGCTCTAACGTTCTAATGTTCTAATGCTCTAATGCTCTCACATTCTAATGCTCTAATGTTCAAATGCTCTAATGTTCTAATGTTCTAATGCTCTAATGCTCTCACATTCTAATGTTCTAATGCTCCAATGTTCTAACATTCTAATGCTCTAACGTTCTAATGTTCTAATGCTCTAATGCTCTCACATTCTAATGTTCTAATGCTCTAATGTTCAAATGCTCTAAAGTTCTAATGCTCTAATGTTCTAATGCTCTAACGTTCTAATGCGCTAATGTTCTAACGTTCTAATGCTCTAACGTTCTAATGTTCTAATGCTCTAATGTTCTAATGTTCTAATGCTCCAATGTTCTAATGTTCTAATGCTCTAACGTTCTAATGTTCTAATGCTCTAATGCTCTCACATTCTAATGTTCTAATGTTCTAATGCTCTAATGTTCAGATGCTCTAATGTTCTAATGCTGTAACGTTCTAATGTTCTAATGCTCTCGCATTCTAATGTTCTAATGTTCTAATGCTGTAACGTTCTAATGTTCTAATGCTCTAATGTTCTAATGTTCTAATGTTCTAATGCTCCAATGTTCTAACGTTCTAATGCTCTAACGTTCTAATGTTCTAATGCTCTAATGCTCTCACATTCTAATGTTCTAATGTTCTAATGCTCTAATGTTCAAATGCTCTAATGTTCTAATGCTGTAACGTTCTAATGTTCTAATGCTCTAATGCTCTCGCATTCTAATGTTCTAATGTTCTAATGCTGTAACGTTCTAATGTTCTAATGCTCTCGCATTCTAATGTTCTAATGTTCTAATGCTCTAATGTTCTAATGCTCTAATGTTCTTATGTTCTAATGCTCTAATGTTCTTATGCTCTAATGTTCTAATGTTCTAATGCTCTCATACTTCCGGGTTGGCTGAGTGAACACTGGTGTGTAATGCCACTGTTGCTCACCAAATCCCCAGAACATAACTCGATAATCCTGTGATTAAACCTCAAAGATGCATATCTGACCTTTTGCCAGTAGTACAATATCTATCTGGAATCTGGCGACTAGTGGTTAGATTTGTCTTACCTTCCCGTGTCATCCACCTGCCCCTGCTCCCACATCGTATCTGTGGCACAACTCCTCTGGCATTATGTTGTCCGGTCAACTTCATGTCATCACTGAGATATTATGGATTATCCTGTGCCGTCTGATCCATCAACCAGTCAACAGTCTCCTACAATATTCCGCTGCTGATCTACTGCGGCTGGGCTTCCACTGGTTTGAGCCACCGACAGCATTCCATCATTTTCACACGGGTATCATCTATCATGGCCTGCACCTGGGCAAAGCCACACAGATCACCTCCATCTGGCCCGTGTCTCGACGTCCTCGGCAGAGGTCAGACCGCTATTTAACCACGGCGTGTTAGGTTGACAAGCAAGACCACATCACTCCAGTAGCTCCAGAACATCCCCCATCGACCACATCACTCCAGTCCTCTAGCAGCTCCAGAACATCCCCCATCGACCACATCACTCCAGTAGCTCCAGAACACCCTCCATCGACCACATCACTCCAGCAGCTCCAGAACACCCCCCATTAACCACATCACTCCAGTAGCTCCAAAACACCCCCCATTAACCACATCAATCCAGTAGCTCCAGAACACCCTCCATCGACCACATCACTCCAGTAGCTCCAGAACACCCCCCATTAACCACATCACTCCAGTAGCTCCAGAACACCCTCCATCGACCACATCACTCCAGTAGCTCCAGAACATCCCCCATTGACCACATCACTCCAGTCCTCTAGCAGCTCCAGAACATCCCCCATCGACCACATCACTCCAGTAGCTCCAGAACACCCCCCATTAACCACATCACTCCAGCAGCTCCAGAACACCCCCCATTAAACACATCACTCCAGTAGCTCCAGAACACTCTCCATCGACCACATCACTCCAGCAGCTCCAGAACACCCCCATTAACCACATCACTCCAGTAGCTCCAGAACATCCCCCCATGGACCACATCACTCCAGTCCTCTAGCAGCTCCAGAACATCCCCCATCGACCACATCACTCCAGTAGCTCCAGAACACCCCCCATTAACCACATCACTCCAGTAGCTCCAGAACACCCTCCATCGACCACATCACTCCAGCAGCTCCAGAACACCCCCATTAACCACATCACTCCAGTAGCTCCAGAACACCCCCCATTAACCATATCACTCCAGCAGCTCCAGAACACCCCCCATTAACCACATCACTCCAGTAGCTCCAGAACACCCCCCATCGACCACATCACTCCAGTAGCTCCAGAACATCCCCCATCGACCACATCACTCCAGTAGCTCCAGAACACCCTCCATCGACCACATCACTCCAGCAGCTCCAGAACACCCCCCATTAACCACATCACTCCAGTAGCTCCAGAACACCCCCCATTAACCACATCACTCCAGTAGCTCCAGAACACCCCCCCCCCCCATTAACCACATCACTCCAGTAGCTCCAGAACACCCCCCATTGACCACATCACTCCAGCAGCTCCAGAACACCCCCCATTGACCACATCACTCCAGCAGCTCCAGAACATCCCCCATGGACCACATCACTCCAGTAGCTCCAGAACATCCCCCATGGACCACATCACTCCAGTAGCTCCAGAACATCCCCCATGGACCACATCACTCCAGTAGCTCCAGAACATCCCCCATGGACCACATCACTCCAATAGCTCCAGAACATCCTCCATCGACCACATCACTCCAGTAGCTCCAGAACATCCCCCATCGACCACATCACTCCAGTAGCTCCAGAACATCCCCCATCGACCACATCACTCCAGTAGCTCCAGAACATCCTCCATCGACCACATCACTCCAGTCGTCTAGAAGCTCCACTCGCTTCCGGTTCACTTCTGAATTCAATTCAAGATTCTGTTTCTCAACTTAAAATCAGTTCATAATCTGGCCCCCACCATCTCCATGATCTCCTCCATACCACCACACACTCCCGCTCCCTCCGCTCCTCCTCCTCTCTCCTCCTCCTCTCTCCAGCTCTCTGCTCCTCCTGTCTGCCCCCTCTATTTCTCCTCCTCTGCTCCTCCTCTGCTCCTCCTCTCTTCAGCTCTCTGCTCCTCCTCTCTCCAGCTCTCAGCTCCTCCTCTCTCCAGCTCTCTGCTCCTCCTCTCTCCAGCACTCTGCTCCTCTGCTCCTCCTTTTCCTCCTTCCCATTTATTTAAATTAGCCGACGCCCATTAATGTCCTGATGCTTTAGAACCCGTCGTTGTTTGATTCTTTAGAATCATGTGTCTTCATTGCTGTTTGTACGGTGTCCTTGAGTGCCCAGAAAGGCGCCTTTAAATAAAATGCATTATTATTGTTGTTATTATTATTATTATTATTATTATTATTATTATTAATGTTCTAATACTCTAACGTTCTAATGTTCCTCCTCACAAACAGAGCTGGAGTTGTGTTTTGTTTCATTCACATGTTTGAGGAACTGAACACAGGACTGAAATGATCCAAATGATTCTAGTGAAGGTGTGTGGAGTTTAAAAACACAGTGGAGCACGATGACATCACAAGGTGGAACAGAGTGTGATGATGGATATCTTTTTTATATTGATGAAAGTGTCTCATGAAACTGTATTGAGCAGGAGACGGAAGTAAAAATATTCATTCATTCAGTAGTAGTAACAATAGTAGTAGTAGTACTAGTAGAAGTACCAGTAGTAGTATAGCAGTAGTAGCAGTAGTAGTAGTAGTAGCAGCAGTATCAGCCCTGACTGTCCCCGATGCCCTCCCGTAGACTGCCCTCCCAGCCTGGTGGCCATCGTGGCGGCGTCGGTGGCGTCTGTGGCTCTGGTCGGCATTCTTCTGCTGCTCCTGGTGAAGCTGCTGATCTACATGAAGGACCTGAAGGAGTTCAGAAGGTTCGAGAACGAGAAGAAGAAGTCCAGATGGGCTCAGGTCAGACCTCCTCTGTACCCTGCTCCTCCTCTGACCCTCTGACCTCTGACCCTCTGACCCCTGACCTCTGCTCTTCTGACCCTCTGACCTCTGACCCTCTGGTCCTCCTCTGACCCTCTGCTCCTCCTCTGACCCTCTGACCTCTGACCCTCTGCTCCTCCTCTGACCCTCTGACCTCTGACCCTCTGCTCCTCCTCTGACCCTCTGACCTCTGACCCTCTGTACTTTCTTTTTCAGGCTGATAATCCTCTGTTTAAAAACGCCACTACCACAGTGACCAACCCCACCTTCACCGGAGAATGACAGATGCCCTCCCTGTGTGTCAGATGCCCTCCCTGTGTGTCAGATGCCCTCCCCATGTGGCAGATAATAATAATCATCATCATAATGATAATAATAATACTGCATGAGTGTTCTAGAGCACTTTTCACTTTGCCGCTTCACTCTTTGGTGCACTCTTCTCTCTTGTCACTGAGCCTGTAGCCACAGCTGCCCCAGGGCACACTGAAGGAAAAGAGGCTGTCAATCTGTGCCATCAGCCCCTCCCACCCCCACCAACACTCACACTCACACACACACACACACACACACACACACACACACCACTTTCATACTAGGCAATGTGGCATGCCTTCCCTGTGCGTCAGATGCCCGCCCTCCCTGGATGTATGATCTGAGGTCTGTGTGTGTGTGCGCGTGTGTGCGTGTGTTTGTGTTTGTGTGTGCGTGTGTGTGTGCATGCGTGCGTGTGGGTGTGTGCGTGTGGGTGTGTGCGTGTGTGTGGGTGTGTGTGTCTGAGACACACGTTTGTGGTACTGATCTTTGAGCAACTTTCCAATAATTCTGCATATTTAAGATCAACAATGTTTAAATGTCTGAGTTTTTCAATTAATAAAGAATAAAGAGTTCTTTTGTGTGTTCTTTTGTGTGTTCTGTGGCCTCTGTGTTCTTTTGTGTGTTCTTTTGTGTGTTCTGTGGCCACTGTGTTCTTTTGTGTGTTCTATTGTTTCTTAAATGAGAAAAGGTTCCTTTAATAGAGATTTCAAGTGCTGCAGTGAGTGTTTCACAGCTGTGATCCACCCACAGAGAAGGTTCCATCTCCTCTGGTCTGCAGCCTGGTTCTGGGGCCAGCAGGAGGTGCTGGTCTGCAGAGTGCAGACCTCTGGATGGGTCATGGAGCTGGAGAAGTTAAGAACATAAATAAGAAGGTGCCACTGAGACTTTTAAAAACAATCATTCAAATTTTAAATTCATGCTAAAATGTCCAGGAGCAAGAGCAAAGACCTAAGAGCAGGTGTGACGTGGTCCCTGCATTTCCTCCCTGTTATTCTGAACCCCCATGTGCGCTCAGCGGGATCTGCTCTGTGTTTATATACTGGTTTATATACTACTTTATATAGAGGGATTAGCAGTCACTCTGCTCTACTGCATGTTTTACAGAATTCCATCAACTCACGCCACTTTCAAGGCAAACAAGAGATGTTACAAGAAATAAGAAGAAAGGATTGTAACGAGCAGATGATAAAAAAAGCACTCATCTGCAGCGATCACTTCATATCAGGTAAGCCTGTTAGCTGCTCAGCATCGCTGCTTTTAGAAACACATTTATTGAGTCCTACATATATGAAAATGTGAATAATTAATCAATCAAATTGGAGTATAACTAGCTTATGAACCATGGCTAAATTTTCCTATGTTACGTTGCTAAACTTTTGCAGCTGTTTTTTGCTGCTGCCACATGCGAGGTGATCTCAAGCCAACCATAAGGTTTTGTCATAACACAAGTCACTGGTTTATGTCTACTTTATGTTTAAATACACGGTACCATCTATAGCAGTTCAGTCTCTGCCTCCTCTCTCCCGGAGCCGTACTTAGTCTTCTGGTTTTCTAGCCCATAATTCATAATAATAATTCATATTCGTCATTACCCTGCGTTACTACTTTATTACCATTCCACGCAGCATATCTACTACACAAGTCTTCCACTATCTCCATGCCAGTGAGCATGGAGGACACAGTGGAATGGAGAAAACCACTGATGCCATCTCCCAACATTATTTCTGGCCTGGCATGGAGAGGGACATTAGGAAATGGGTGAGCCTTGCTAGTGATTAATATACTTTATATGCCCTTATAATTATGCTGCATCAAATATATTTTGCTTTAGGTTTCAGAGTGTCCTGAATGTCAGGCTAGAACTAACAGGCTCAAACTTAAGGCTGCCTATATTCCAATAGAGGTAACAAAGCACTGAATCCCTTCCCAAAAGTGCATCACTCCTGCTTTGTGCATTTGTGTTTGTGTGGCATCTTTAATTTTGCATTAATTTCTTACACAGGTTACAGAGCCCCTGGAACTGGTTGGAATGGACCTGATTGGTAAACTCTGTCCGACACAAAATGGAAACCAGTACCTGTGTGTACTGGTGGATCTCACTAAATGGACTGAAGCCTATCCATTGAAGACCAAGGGTGCGGCAGAGGTCACCAATTGTGTGTGGCAGTTTTTTTTGTCGCTTTGGGGCAAAAAACTTTTTTAACAGACCAAGGGAGAATTTGTGAATGAGGTAAACATTTAAATGCAAAGCCTGTGATCACATGTCCAAAAATGTATTAACAGTCTTTAATGTTCACTGCAGAACATTAAAGATCAGAGTCTCTGTGCGCCGTACCACCCCCAAACCAATGGGTTGGTGGAAAAGATGAATGGCACCATTCAAAGGTGAGACACAATAAATAAAAATGGTGCACCATGTATACACGATGTAGACACTGTACAGTGAAGGAGCAGATGTGTAATAAAGACATTGAACTGTTTGCTGTTAGCATGAGGCCATTCTACCTGCCCCGGGAGTTTTCACACGTCATCACACTGGCTGTGTATATTCCTCCCAGTGCTAACGCGGAGAATGCTTGTGACACTCTGCTCTCCTGCATCAGCTCTCTTCAGACTCAGCATCCACAGGCCCTCTTCCTCACCACCGGGGACTTCAACCATGCATCTCCCACATCTGTCCTGCCAACATACACCCAGTATGTGACCTGCCCCACAAGAGACAATAAAACTTTGGACTTATTCTTTGCCAACGTCAAAGAATAAGTCCCCCCCCCCCCCGAGCGAGGAGGCTCTGAGGGACTGCTTTAGCACCACGGTGTGGACAGAGCTCTGCCAGCCTCATGGGGAGGACATCAATGCTATCACGGACTGTATTACGGACTACATCAACTTCTGTTTTGAAAACACTGTACCCTCTCGGACGGTGCGGTGTTTTCCAAACAACAAGCCGTGGATTAACTCGGACATTAATAATAATAATAATAATAATAATAATAATAATAATAATAATAATACATTTTATTTCAAGGCGCCTTTCTTGACACTCAAGGTCACCGTAAAGCTCATTAAAGCTTTACTGAAGGAGAAGAAGAGAGCTTTCAGGTCCGGGAACAAAGAGGAGCTGAGGACTGTACAGAAGAAGCTGAGGAGGGAAATCAGACAGGCTAGGGCCAACTTCAGGAGGAAGATGGAACAGCAGCTGCAGCAGCGGAATGTCAGGGAGGTGTGGAGAAGTATGAAGAGTGTCTCTGGTTTCAGTCCTCCGCCCGTCCAGACAGAGGGAGACCAACAGTGGGTGAACGATCTGAATTCACACTTCCTGAGGTTTGATCAATCACCCACCCCTCCCCCCGCACCGCTGCATGGGCTCACCTTGTCTCCTGCACAAAGGTCCAGACTGCCACCTCTTCACACCTCTGCCTCAGCCCCCCAGCCCCCGAATCCACATCAAGAACTCAGCCAGACCTCCAGCACACGCCTCTGCTCTTTGTCTGTCACAACAGCTCAGGTTAGGAGAGAACTGAGCCGGATAAGGAGTAGGAAAGCTGCTGGACCAGACGGGATCAGCCCCAGGCTCCTTAAGTCCTGTGCAGATGAGCTGTGTGGAGTTATGGAGCATGTCTTCAACCTGAGCCTGAAGCTGAAGGTGGTGCCACAGCTCTGGAAGACCTCCTGTGTGGTACCTGTGCCCAAGACACCGCACGCCAAGGACCTCAACAGCTTCAGGCCAGTGGCTCTCACGTCTCATCTGATGAAGACTTTGGAGAGGCTCGTCCTGGGTCACCTCCGCTCCACGGTGAGCTCACTGTCCCACTTGGAGAGGCCCGGCAGCACTGTGAGAATCTTGTTCTTCAACTTCTCCAGTGCTTTCAACACCATCCAGCCGCTGCTCCTGAGGGACAAGCTGGAGTGGGCAGGAGTGGACTGTGACCTGGCTGAGTGGATCCTGGACTACCTCACAAACCGGCCCCAGTTTGTGAGAGCCCGGGACTGTGTGTCTGACCTCATGACCTGCAGTGTGGGGGCGCCCCAGGGCACCGTCCTCGCGCCCTTCCTCTTCACACTCTACACTGCAGACTTCAGACATAACACGGACAGCTGCGTCCTGCAGAAGTTCTCCAATGACTCCGCCATCATCGGTCTCATCACGAACGATGACGACACGGAGTACAGAGGACTAACGCAGGACTTTGTGGACTGGTGTCACCGGAACCATCTTCTCATCAACGCGGGGAAGACCAAGGAGATGGTGGTGGACTTCCGCAGACGCCACTCTACTGCCCCCCCACCAGCGAACATCCAGAGAAGAGACATTGAGAGAGTGGACTCTTACAAGTACCTGGGTGTGCATCTGAACAATAAACTGGACTGGACTCACAATACAGATGCACTGTACAGGAAGGGCCAGAGTCGGCTCTATCTCCTGAGGAGACTGCGGTCCTTTGGAGTGAGAGGGCCACTCCTGAGGACCTTCTATGACTCTGTGGTGGCATCAGCCATCCTGTACGGTGTGGTCTGCTGGAGCAGCAGCGTCACAGAGAGGGAGAAGAAGAAACTGGACAAGGTCATCAAGAAGTCCAGTTCAGTCCTGGGCTGTCCTCTGGACTCGGCGCGGCAGGTGGGGGACAAGAGGGTCCTGGCTAAACTCATGTCTATGCTGGACCATGAGTGTCGCCCCCTGCAGGACGCCCTGTCTGCTCTGGAGAGCAGCTTCAGTGACAGACTGATTCACCCTCGCTGTGTGAAGGAGAGATTTCGCAGGTCTTTCCTTCCTGCTGCTGTCAGACTGTATAATGAACAATGCTAGTCATGTGTCATCGCCATAGTAATAATAACAATGTGCAATACTATTTAAAGTCACTACCTGCTACTTATTTATTTATTTAACCACCACTGTCCATCACTGCACTGTACACAATATTTTGATTGTAAATACTTATTATTATTGATCTTGTTTTTGATGTGTGCTCTTGTTTTCCTACTTTTTCGGAAACTTGCGTTGTGACATTGAAATTTACCCACTGTGGGACGAATAAAGGATTATCTTATCTTATCTTACATAATTCCACATCACTATGCATTGTAAGGCTATAATATATACGTCCTTTATATTATCAGAACATTGACCAAACTTATTGGGGACAAGCCACACACGGGACCTGCATCTTCCAGGTGCCCTTTTCTCATTGAGAACAAAAAAGCAGCTGACTACCCACTTCTCACCGTATTATATGAGGGAGGCACGGTACCCTGTGCAGGTTCCAGAGGAGTATGAGGTACATTTTGTAAACTGTTTAACACTTTGACACCTTCTAATGACCTTATTTCTGTATACAGATCTGTGATGACCTAATAAATAAAATCATTAATAACGATGGGCCACCTGAATGCTTGAAGATGCTTAAGCAGACAAGGGAAATGGCATTAAGTAATATTGCTAGGTCACAAGATAAAGTGAGGAGAAAGAGGCAACTAACCAGGGAGGAGGACAAAGTTCTACGCTGGAATGTGAGGGAGGAGCAGAGGAAGGGTGGGAGGATGTCATCTTCAATGCTGGGCCCTTTCATAATTGCCAAAATGGAGGATAAATGTGCCCATCTAATTTCACAGAAGGGGAAGGCGTCTATTAAAGTAAATACTGACCACCTCAAGCACTTTAAAGAGTCTTCAGCCTGTATCCCACACAAATGGCTCAAAATCCTACCCACCACTCCACCAGCAGAGTCCCCAATTAGCCAAAAAACACTGTCTGCACTGAGCCCAGAGAGTCAAGCCAACACTTTATCAGCCTTGAGTCCATAAATCCATTATATCAGGTCACCTGGGTAGCCCCTCTTGGACCTCAGCACAGCCTCCTCTCCTGGGCAGCCCCTCTTGGACCTCAGCACAGCCTCGGCTAGTGAAGGATGCAGACTGGAAAGAGGTAAGTGTGGGACCTAATGTGAAGGTTATGTACAAAGTTTTGTTAATGTGCAAAGTTCTTTTTGTCTACACAATAGTGGTGCATAAAATCTGGGGAGGCTCCCTACCAACACTGATGTGGGCCAAGATTGGAAATTATAAATTGTATGGCCACAATTTTTGCCAGCATATTGCACCTGGGATGTGCCTTGAAGCTGATGTAAGGATACAATTATTTGAATTTCCACACTCTACATGCAAATGTCCAAAATGTTCTTTGTGGTTTGTAGGTCATCAATGCTGACCTCAGCATTCTTGTTCGTGAGGTAGAGGGACAAAAAGTTTGCCTCATTGATTCTATTAAAATGACTGATATTTGGAAAAACAGGTTCAGTGGTCCTCTGCAAAGTCGGTTGAAATGTGTAAATATAAAAATGTAATGTTACATATCATATCATATCATATAAGATCAGACCCAGGAAGGCAGCAGGACCAGACGGCATCAGCTCCAGGCTCCTTAAGTCCTGTGCAGACGAACTGTGCCGAGTTATGGAGCATGTCTTCAACATGAGCCTTAAGCTGAGGGTGGTACCACAACTCTGGAAGACCTCCTGCCTGGTACCAGTGCCTAAGACACCGCACGCTAAAGACCCCAGCAGCTTTAGGCCGGTGGCTCTAACATCGCACCTGATGAAGACACTGGAGAGACTGGTCCTTGGCCACCTCCGCTCCACCGTGAGCTCAGCGATGGACCCGCTGCAGTTTGCATACCGGCCTGGCATCGGAGTGGAGGACGCCGTCATCTACCTGCTGCACCGCTCACTGTCTCACCTGGAGAACCCTGGCAGCACTGTGAGGATTCTCTTCTTTGACTTCTCCAGTGCTTTCAACACCATCCAGCCACTGCTCCTGAGGGACAAACTGGAGACTGCCGGTGTGGACTGTGACCTGGCAGACTGGATCCTGGACTACCTCACAAACCGGCCCCAGTTTGTGAGAGCCAAGAACTGCGTGTCTGACCTACTGACCTGCAGTGTGGGGGCGCCCCAGGGCACGGTCCTCGCGCCCTTTCTTTTCACACTTTACACGGCAGACTTCAGACACAACACGGACAGCTGCGTCCTGCAGAAGTTCTCTGATGACTCTGCCATCATTGGCTTCATTAAGGATGATGACGATGTGGAGTACAGAGGACTAGCGCAGGACTTTGTGGACTGGTGTCAGCAGAACCACCTCATCATCAATGCAGGGAAGACCAAGGAGATGGTGGTGGACTTCCGCAGACGCCACTCTACTGTCACCTCAGTGAACATCCAGGGAAGGGACATTGAGAGAGTGGACTCTTACAAGTACCTGGGTGTTCATCTGAACAACAAACTGGACTGGACTCACAACACAGATGCACTGTACAGGAAGGGCCAGAGTCGGCTCTATCTCCTGAGGAGACTCAGGTCTTTTGGAGTGAGGGGGCCACTCCTGAAGACCTTCTATGACTCTGTGGTGGCATCAGCCATCCTGTACGGTGTGGTCTGCTGGAGCAGCAGCATCACAGAGAGGGAGAGGAAGAAGCTGGACAAGGTCATCAAGAAGTCCAGCTCCGTCCTGGGCTGTCCTCTGGACTCAGTGCAGCAGGTGGGGGACAAGAGGGTCCTGGCTAAGGTCATCTCTATGCTGGACCATGAGTGTCACCCCCTGCAGGACGCCCTGTCTGCTCTGGAGAGCAGCTTCAGTGACAGACTGATTCACCCTCGCTGTGGGAAGGAGAGGTTTCGCAGGTCTTTCCTTCCTGCTGCTGTTAGACTGTACAATGAACACTGTTAACACTGAACATGTGTCATTCAACTCTATCTATGTGCAATACTGAAGACCTCTGGTACAATTCACTTATGTCACTTTACTGATATTTATCCTGTCTGTACATAAACATAGTCATTACTGTAAATAACATAATATACTGAAGTCACTTTACTGAGATTTACTCTGTTCATATGCTGCACTGTTACTTTTATTGTACATAATAGTATTTTTTTGTATTTTATATTTTATATTTTGTATTTTATATTTTTGCTCCACCAAAACAAAATTAGAGTCTATCTTTAAGTCTATTTCTAAATTATTATTTTTTTAGCCATTATCTATTATCTTGTTTTATTGCATGTTCCATTTTCCTGCTGTTCTTGAACTGTGCGTTGCAACATTGGAATTTCCCCACTGTGGGACTAATAAAGGCATATCTTATCTTATCTTATCTTATTTTTTGTACAGCTCAAGCCAGAAGAGTATGACATTTTAATAGGAGCGATTTGCATCAATAGCCACTGGACCTTGGCTGTAAGTACTCCCAAATCTGGCATGCCAAACTGTCTCTTTTACTCACAGATCATTTGTGGGGAACTTTTAGGCCATTTTTCCACGTCTCAAAAAGACAATTTATGTAGACCCTTTTGGAGCTGATGAGAATGCGCTCAAGAAAAGTGAGGGGATCAGCAGGTTGTAATGTGACAATATTCTTTACATTGTAGGCTACTAGGGTACTGTCTTATTAAATTGACTTTTTTTTTGTTTGTTTTTTAAACCAGAGCTTTCATGAGGGCAAAGGGTATAAACTGTTCCCGCTGGGGTAGCCACACTGTACCTCATCCACATCAACTGGATGGGGTTTCTTGTGGCGTAAGTATATGTAAAGTAGTTTGCATTGCTGCATACTGTCATTATTCTCATGTATCTGTCTGAATGTCCCTGCTCTCTTTATCATAACATGCCCTGATGCTGCTGCCAATACTGTTGTTGCTGTACTGATGACAAACTGTGCTAAATGTTTACACTGGGGTTATTTAGGGGTTATTTATTTCACTCGGGTTTGCACTTTACCAACTTTGCACTTTATTAACTATGTATGTGGATGCTCCAAACGTAATTTCGTTGTTCTTTTGTGATAATGACAATAAATAATTGAATCTTGAAGTATGTCTGTACATTTTCTCAAACTAAATATAGAGCATAAACATTCAACACATTTCTTGCTTTTGTGCTTGTCTTTGTAGTTGGCAGATGTCATTCTCAAGGGCCAGACCTTTGATATGGCCTTTACGTTCTGCCAGAGCACCATAAATAATTTACGAATGCAAATAGCCAAGCGACTCATCGCGGAAACGGGTAGGCTATTGCTTGCGGGATGTAATTTATTAAAGTATGTAAAGGAACTGCATTCACTTATGTGTGCCTTTGTCTTTCTTTAGATGTGGTGTCAAAGGTGTGTCGTATGTGTGGATTTCGTGACACGCACATAAGTTGGGTGAGCGCGCTTTCCCAGGAGCCCTGATATTAACAGATGACTGTCTATATACCATAGTGATTTTCTATCCAGCCTAAATGTTTTTTCCTTACAGATTCACTGCAGCGACTGCCAGAGCTGGTACCACCAAGCCTGTGTTGGGAACCCTGAGACGAAACACAGATATGACTGCCCAGCCTGCACCCTTTGAATTTTTTTTTTTGTTTTTTTTTTTAACGGTAGCCTACAGGCTATGTATTTGTGCGTTTGTGTTACTATCATTGACAATTTATTTTATTTTTTTTTTCTCAGAAAAGTGTTTTTATATACAAGTTTTCCTAATCGTGATTTTGACAGTAGCCGTAGTTGACACCAGCCCAATAGGAGTTTGGGCCAGTTTGGAGTATACTGACACAGGGTGACTCGTCACATCAACACAATACCGTTAGAAGCCAAGTGCTCTTATGTTCACTCTGCCATATGAACTTATTGCCACCTCATAGTTGACTTTTCACGATGTCATGCACGCGCACATTACGCTGCCTGTGGCACTCGAAAAAGTGCCGAGTAACTGCACACGAGTGGGTCACTATATTGTAATGTCACAAGATAACATGGCAATGATGTCTGAGCATAAGTGGCAGTGCACTGCGTGACCACGACGTGTCATTGTGTCTAACACTTTTATGACTTTTTTATGATGTTTCACATTATTACACATGATCTCAGATCATTATAGCCCCTCTAATTGATCAGCAGCAATTTTGTCCAGGCACGACGCCCTCAAAAGGACACAGCACAATGAGGCTTTTAGTAACAGTGGTAAATTGTCCAATGTGGGTGTCACAAGATAACACGCCCTGCCAGGTGTCACATCAAGACATGGAAGCGAAGTTTGCGTTGTAGCCTTTTAAAACACCATCATGCAACCTTCTGCAGACTTTAGAGTTCAGCGCCGTAGTGCGCGCACGAGGCACATGGTAAAGGACGGAATCGCACTTTTAAAAACAGCGGTAACTTGTCCAATGTTAAAACTGACTTTCACAAGTTAACATGCCTCCAATGTACCTGTAACGCGCATGATAGATAAAGGTGCTGAACAAACTTTGGATACGTTGATGTAGGTTAGTGGTTAGAGCCCTGGACGTGTTATTTTCTTCACAGGTGACGTGAGTTCGAGGCCCACACACCCTCTTACTTATATTTTTATAACCTGTTTATCGTAGTCATTAAAGGACACCACACAACTTATAGGCGTATGTGCAATCGTAAGCCTTCATTTACTTTATTCTGAAGCCAACGTATTAATCACAGTCATACCAGATACAAGTTTGATTGGAGTCGGCATTGTTCTTGTCGAATCTGCAAATGAAACGGTACGTCAGACACAAATGATAAAACATTTTGGCATATGCCTGATTCAGCCTGAGGGTGGCGCAAAAATGTAAACATCAGCGTAAACAAATCACATCTTGACATGATCCCACGGAGAACCGGAACACCAGCATTGATTCAGGACTAAACCAGAACTAGACCAGGACTAAACCAGGACCACACCAGGACTAAACCAGGACCACACCAGGACTAAACCAGAACTAGACCAGGACTAAACCAGGACCACACCAGGACTAAACCAGAACTAGACCAGGACTAAACCAGGACCACACCAGGACTAAACCAGAACTAGACCAGGACTAAACCAGGATCACACCAGGACTAAACCAGAACTAGACCAGGACTAAACCAGGACCACACCAGGACTAAACCAGGACTAAACCAAGACTAAACCAGTACTACACCAGAACAAAACCAGGACTACACCAGGACTAAACCAAGATTATACCAGGACTACACCAGGACTAAACTAGGACTAAACCAGGACCACACCAGGACTACACCAGAACTAAACCAGGTCTAAACCAGGACTACACCGGGACTAAACCAAGACTATACCAGGACTACACCAGGACTAAACTAGAAAAGCACTAAGAGAGCGCAGACCTCCGCCAAGCAGCTCAGTTTTCAAAGTGATCCAGAATCCAGGATTTCTTCTGGATCATCACCAAAATTTAACCATTAGGAACATTTCCTGAAAATTTCATCAAGATCCGTCCATAACTTTTTGAGTTATCTTGCTAACAAACAAACAAACAAACAAACAAACAAACAGACTCAGGCAAAAACATAACCTCCTTGGCGGAGGTAACCAGGACTAAGCCAGGTCTAAACCAGGACTAAACCAGGACTAAACTAGGTCTGAACCAGAACTAAACCATGTCTAAATCAGGTCTAAACCAGGACTAAACCAGGACTACACCAGGACTAAACCAGATCTAGACCAGGACTAAACCAGGACTAATCCAGGACCACACCAGGACTAAACCAGGACTACACCAAGACTAAACCAGGACTACACCAGAACAAAACCAGGACTACACCAGGACCACACCAGGACTACACCAGGATTAAACTAGGACTAAACCACCCTGATAACATGACGACGTCATGCCAACGTTGGGCCAACGTATGTGTATACGTTGGGCCAACGTTGGCAGTTGACGTTGGGCCGACGTCATTTTGCTCATTGGCAAGTGGTTGGGCCAACGTCATCAAAAGACGGTTGGCTAGACGTTGGTCCAACGCCTTGCCAACATTCAATAGGTCAGTTTCAACGTCCACACAGACGTTGGCCCTACGTCGGACCAACGTATGTGTGGACGTTGGGCCAACGTTGGTAGTTGACGTTGGCCCAACGTTGGCAGTTGACGTTGGGCCAACGTCATTTTGCTCATTGGCAAGTGGTTGGGCCAACGTCATCAAAAGATGGTTGGATAGACGTTGGCAGTTGACGTTGGGCCGACGTCATTTTGCTCATTGGCAAGTGGTTGGGCCAACGTCATCAAAAGACGGTTGGCTAGACGTTGGCAGTTGACGTTGGGCCAACGTTAGCAGTTGACGTTGGGCCGACGTCATTTTGCTCATTGGCAAGTGGTTGGGCCAACGTCATCAAAAGACGGTTGGCTAGACGTTGGCAGTTGACGTTGGGCCAACGTTAGCAGTTGACGTTGGGCCGACGTCATTTTGCTCATTGGCAAGTGGTTGGGCCAACGTCATCAAAAGATGGTTGGATAGACGTTGGCAGTTGACGTTGGGCCGACGTCATTTTGCTCATTGGCAAGTGGTTGGGCCAACGTCATCAAAAGACGGTTGGCTAGACGTTGGCAGTTGACGTTGGGCCAACGTTAGCAGTTGACGTTGGGCCAACGTCATTTTGCTCATTGGCAAGTGGTTGGGCCAACGTCATCAAAAGACGGTTGGGTAGACGTTGGCAGTTGACATTGGGCCAACGTTAGCAGTTGACGTTGGGCCGACGTCATTTTGCTCATTGGCAAGTGGTTGGGCCAACGTCATCAAAAGACGGTTGGCTAGACGTTGGCAGTTGACGTTGGGCCAACGTTAGCAGTTGACGTTGGGCCGACGTCATTTTGCTCATTGGCAAGTGGTTGGGCCAACGTCATCAAAAGACGGTTGGCTAGACGTTGGCAGTTGACGTTGGGCCAACGTTAGCAGTTGATGTTGGGCCGACGTCATTTTGCTCATTGGCAAGTGGTTGGGCCAACGTCATCAAAAGACGGTTGGCTAGACGTTGGCAGTTGACGTTGGCCCAACGTTAGCAGTTGACGTTGGGCCGACGTCATTTTGCTCATTGGCAAGTGGTTGGGCCAACGTCATCAAAAGACGGTTGGATAGACGTTGGCCCAACGTCTACCCAACTATTAATTAGGCTTTTTATATACTGTATATATTGTACTACTAAATTGCATACTTTATGGAAAGTAATCACAGGTGAACAGTGCATGTAGGTTTTGTTGCAGTATTGCAACATTTATTGATAATACTTGAATTCATGTACACACATATTATCAAAATATAATGTTCAAGGGTGGTTCTTAATTACAATGTACAAAAAATGTTACCAAAATATATTGCTGAAGGCTGATTTACAACAGAAAAAGTTAACTACATTTCAAATGCATTAAAATGCACTACAAGTTTCCGTGTACCTATATAAGTAGATGGAAATAAATGTAATGAGATCAACTTCTGAATGTAAAAATAAAATACTAACAACATGTCAAAACATACCTGAACAATCATGAGAAATCATAGCACCAAAACATAGCATATTTTCATACTTTTATCAACTAAACACACCCTAACTATGCATACACCGTGCGTGTGCCAGCACTGGATGGAATTACTAACAAAATAACAACCAAAATTACGAACCCAAATCTTAGACAATATATCTAAAGTGAATTTCAAATACAAGCCGATAAACCACGTGGGACAAAATCCAGTTGGAAAATGGATAATTAGTCAATATTCAGTGAGTAATCTAGCACTTTTCACGGGTGACGGCACATACTTGAAAACCGATGGGATGTAGTCAGGTGAAAGCGGGTTGTCACTCTTTTTACCTAGGACACAAAATAAGTAACGTTAAGTAAAGAAACCACTAAGATTACACTGAGAAAAAATATTCACTATTCAATGATACAGGCAGTTTATGGCGATGTCACATGAATGCAACCCATTAGCTAATACGTTTTTAGGTCTGGACATTAACCACCGTAGTGAGGTTTATATCGCCAACTAGACTGGGTTGGTAGACTAGGTTGAGGACGTTTCGGCTCGTCCGACTGAAATACAATCCACCCAGTTTAGTCGGTGATATTTATTGTCCAAAACAATAACTATCAGCACCATTTAAGATAATATGAAATGTATAATGTTTACGTGAAATTACCTGATATGAAATGGTCACTGCACAAGCGAAATCCATTAGGTGACGGGTTCCAACGCTCGGTTTTCTTCAGCGCGCTTCTTGCCCGTTTTATCGCAGAAATCCATTTTCCCCTCCGAGCTGGATCTTTGGGAATGCGATAAAAGGCTTTATCTTTAACTTGTCCTCGGTGGTTTGTACATCCAGGGGCACAGCATGAGTCTACCATCGTTGTAAGCTGGAAGTTTTGTAGGCTAGTTAGTTAGTTTGTTTACAATAATTCCTGCCAAGATGGCGCCCGGTGGTGCATGCTGGGATAGCGTGACGTCATCTCCCGGAGCTCTATTGAAACGAATTGTCATTACAAACGTCGGCTCGACGGTCGCGCCAACGTCGTTAACCTGTGTCAGATATGACGGAATACCGAAAAATCGCGAACTTCAAACAACGTCGGTTCGACGTTGCGTAATGTTCGTTGGCTGCACGACGTCGTGTAGACGTCGGCTCGACGTCTAAGATTATACGTCGGCAACGCCGACGTCGGCAGGACGGATCAATGTTTTCAGGGTAGGACTAAACCAGGACCACACCAGAACCACACCAGAACAAAACCAGGACCACACCAGGACTACGCAAGGACCACACCAGGACTACACCAGGACTAAACTAGAACTAAACCAGGACTACACCAGGACTAAATCGGGACCACACCAGGACCACACCAGGACTACACCAGAACAAAACCAGGACCACACCAGGACCACACCAGGACCACACCAGGACTACACCAGGACTACACAAGGACCACACCAGGACTACACCAGGACTAAACTAGAACTAAACCAGGACTACACCAGGACTAAATCGGGACCACACCAGGACCACACCAGGACTACACCAGGACTACACCAGGACTACACCAGGACCACAGCAGGACTACACCAGGTCTAAACCAGGACTAAACCACGTCTAAACCAGGACTACACAAGGACTTTAGTCCAGGACTAAAGCAGGTCTCTATTTTACAAAAATAAACTTTTACAAAATCTCTTTTTTTTTGGTTGAGTAACTGTTGTTTTCCCATGATGCCCCTGTGCGTGGGCTCTGCTCTGTGATTGGCCGAGGCAGGCTCTGGGTGGGCTGTGATTGGCCAATGTTGGGGTGACGGGTGGACAGGGGCAGTATAAGACCCTGGCGAGGCTGTGGTCCTGTCCTGAGCAGAGCCGGAGGAGGGGGAGTTTACACCTGTCACAGCCGGACTCAGCCCAGAGAGCAGAGTCTGACGGCACACGGTGAGTACTGCACTACTACTGCAATACTGCTATGGGATACTACAGAATACTACAGAATACTTTATAATACTGCTACCGCTACTTTCGGGATGTGTTTGACTCGTTCAGGGGCTGATATGTGAGGCATGTGTGAGTTCATATCTACAGCTCTATAAATAAACCTCTTCACTTTGAGCCTGTACTTCTGCTGCGTATACTGCGTGTACTGTGTATACTCCATGATAGTTCAGAGTAACTTGTGTATTTTCCCTCTGAACCCTGGTCCTTTTGTAGTACTTTCATGTTGATATCTGATCTGTTTGAGGCGCTGTGATGAGCGCTGACTATAAATAAACCACTACTTTTACTGCACTTGTACTTTTACTACATATACTCCACTGTACTTCAGTAAATACTGCAACTGCTGCCATCTGATATATGTGCTGCTGCTGTGTACTTTGCTTGTACTTGTACTTGTACTGCGTATACTTACAGGAGAGGCCTGTGGTTCAAAGCTCTGATGCTGTGAGATTTCTCACTGTTTTTACTCCAGCAACAAATGTTCTTTTATTATGGACCTCACCCCCCAGGACTAAGTCCTGCTTTAGTCCTGCTTTAGTCCTGCTTTAGTCCTGCTTTAGTCCTGCTTTAGTCCTGGTTTAGTCCTGGTTTAGTCCTGATTTAGTTCTGATTTAGTCCCGATTTAGTCCTGGTTTAGATCTGCTTTAGTTCTGCTTTAGTCCTGGTTTAGTCCCGGTTTAGTCCTGGTTTAGGCCTAGTTAAGTCATAGTTCAGTCCTGGCTCAGTCTTGGCTTAGGCCCAATTCAGTCCTGCTTTAGTCCTAGTTCTGTCCTTGTTGAGTCCTGGTTGAGTCCTGGTTGAGTCCTGGTTGAGTCCTGGTTGAGTCCTGGTTGAGTCCTGGTTGAGTCCTTGTTTAGTTCTGGTGTACTCCTGGTTCAGTCCTGGTTCAGTCCTGGTTCGGTTTGGGTTCAGTCCTGGTTTAGTCCTGGTCCTGGCCTGGTTTAGTCCTAGTTTAGTCCTGGTTTAGTCCTAATTTAGTCCTGGTTCATTCCTGGTTTAGTCCTGGTCCTGGCCTGGTGTAGTCCTGGTTCAGTCCTGGTTTAGTCCTGTTTCAGGCCTGGTTTAGTCCTGCTTTAGTCCTGGTTCAGTGCTGGTTTAGTCCTGGTTTAGTTCAGGTTCAGTCCTGTTTCAGGCCTGCTTTAGTCCTGGTTCAGTCTTTGTCCAGGCCTGGTTTAGTCCTGGTTTAGTCCCGGTTCAGTGCTGGTTCAGTCCTGGTTTAGTCCTGGTTGAGTTCTGGAGAGTCCAGGTTTAGTTCTGGTTTAGTCCTGGTTCAGTCCTGGTTTAGTCCTGGTTTAGTCCTGGTTTAGTCCTGGTTTAATCCTGGTTTAGTCCTGGTTTAGTCCTGGTTTAGTCCTGGTTTAGTCCTGGTCCTGGCCTGTGCAGGTGTTGTGTTCAGGGACAGGAATAGCTCTGCTCTGAGGCTCATGGCTTTTTAAGGAGAGGACCGAGGCACAGAGGCTCCTGTCAATCACCCCCTCCCCTTGTCCCCCTGTCCCCCTGTCCCCCTGTCCCTCACACCAGGACCCCCGGCAGACTGGACCCTGGTCCAGACCCACTCAGGGACTATTCCTGGCACTGCCTTTTCTGTCCCCTGTGCAGACCCAACTGTGGAAACTGCACTGGGACTTTCACTCCATTTTGAACCAGAACTGAACCAGGA
Organism: Taenioides sp. WSHXM2023; assembly: GCA_029959045.1. Taxonomy (NCBI): domain Eukaryota; kingdom Metazoa; phylum Chordata; class Actinopteri; order Gobiiformes; family Gobiidae; genus Taenioides; species Taenioides sp. WSHXM2023. The sequence continues at coordinate 114,226 of CM057099.1, forward strand.
CTGAACCAGGACTGAACCAGGACTGAACCAGGACTGAACCAGGACTGAACCAGGACTGAACCAGGACTAAAGGGGGACTAAACCAGATGTGAGTACTGTTGTAGACAAGGCCCCAGAGTAACTGGGCGGCTCCTTTAAAGTTGCACTCTGTCACTTTTCACCTGCTCGTCTCCATGGCGATGTCTGCAGACACACTGAGGAGCCACGGTGTTTGGCTGGACTTTAAAAACCCAAAGCAGCACCACCTGATGACATCAGCAGGTGTGACAGAGTGTTATGAGCTATGCAGGATTACTGAAACAAAACACTACTCTAGGGTTAAAGCCCCACTGCGGGACATTTCCTCACATTAGAACAGAGTTATTTCTGGGTCACATGTAGAGGCTGGGGGTTCTGTTGTGTCTCTGGGCAAGACACTTGATTAGTTTAAGTGCAGTGTCAGGGAGGGCATCTGGTGTAAAGACGTCTGCACAAGCAAAGCTGTTGCTAAAGGCATCAGAGCCGAGCTGACAGGAGTGACAGGAGGAGTGACAGGAGCGACAGGTGCGAGGCGTTTCCTGCCCTTTGGAGCGTGGGACAAACAGCTGCTACAGTCACCTGTCAGGAGCCTGTGTATGGGAGGGCATCTGGGCTATTACAGGAACACAAAGCTCCTGTGGGTTTTTAAAGTCCAAACTGTGTTTTAGCCTGACACAAACTGCTTCCCTCTTCAGCACAGGAATCTGTCCTTGTGCTCTTAGGCCTCACACCCTCACTATTCATATGACAACTGTGGTTCAGTCCTGGTTTAGTAACCCAAACCCTAAACCAGGACTAAACTAGGACTGAATCAGGACTAAACCAGGACTAAACCAGGACTGAACCAGGACTAAACTAGGAATGAATCAGGACTAAACCAGGACTAAACCAGGACTGAATCAGGACTAAACCAGGACTCAACTAGGACTGAATCAGGACTAAACCAGGACTAAACCAGGACTGAACCAGGACTAAACTAGGAATGAATCAGGACTAAACCAGGACTAAACCAGGACTGAACCAGGACTAAACCAGGACTGAACCAGGACTAAACTAGGAATGAATCAGGACTAAACCAGGACTAAACCAGGACTGAATCAGGACTAAACTAGGACTGAATCAGGACTAAACTAGGACTGAATCAGGACTAAACTAGGAATGAATCAGGACTAAACCAGGACTAAACTAGGAATGAATCAGGACTAAACCAGGACTAAACTAGGACTGAATCAGGACTGAATCAGGACTAAACTAGGAATGAATCAGGACTAAACCAGGACTAAACTAGGAATGAATCAGGACTAAACCAGGACTAAACTAGGAATGAATCAGGACTAAACCAGGACTAAACGAGGACTGAATCAGGACTAAACCAGGACTCAACTAGGACTGAATCAGGACTAAACCAGGACTCAACTAGGACTGAATCAGGACTAAACTAGGACTAAACCAAGACTAAACCAGGACTAGACTTAGACTTAGACTTAGACAAATTTTATTGATCCACAAGGGAAATTATTTGGATAAACTAATCCAAATAATAAAGCAGGACTAAACTAGGACTGAATCAGAACTAAACCAGGTCTAAAGCAGGACTAAACATGATCATATGCTTCAAGGTGCACTGCCGTAGGGTTCACCTGTCACATGATTGTACGCTGTCAATCAAACCTGTTGGCGGAGGGGCCTCGGGGAAAGAAGGCGTCTGATTGGTCTGTTCTTAATGTTCAAATCATGATTTGGGACAAAATGTTGAAGTCCAAACCCCAGGGTCATGTAGAGGGTCAAAGGTCAAAGGTCAGAGTGAGGAGCCTGACAGCAGCAGGTACAGAGAGAGGGGCCATGGTTTATACACACAAACTGAACTGGAGCCAGAGTCCATGGAGCCCAAACCACACCTGTTATCCCCGAGTCTGAGTCAGAGCCAGATCTGCGTCAGCCATGCTAGCTTTTAGTCTGACTTTGTTTTCATGGTTTGACTTCAGAAACAGCTTGTTCTACCAGTGACACAGCTGCATGTTGTACCAGTGACACAGCTGCATGTTCTACCAGTGACACAGCTGCGTGTTCTACCAGTGACACAGCTGCATGTTCTGCCAGTGACACAGCTGCATGTTCTACCAGTGACACAGCTGCGTGTTGTACCAGTAACACAGCTGCGTGTTGTACCAGTGACACAGCTGCGTGTTGTACCAGTGACACAGCTGCGTGTTGTACCAGTGACACAGCTGCGTGTTCTACCAGTGACACAGCTGCGTGTTCTGCCAGTGACACAGCTGCATGGTCTGCCAGTGACACAGCTGCATGGTCTGCCAGTGACACAGCTGCATGTTCTACCAGTGACACAGCTGCGTGTTCTGCCAGTGACACAGCTGCATGTTCTGCCAGTGACACAGCTGCATGTTCTACCAGTGACACAGCTGCATGTTCTACCAGTGACACAGCTGCATGTTGTACCAGTAACACAGCTGCATGGTCTGCCAGTGACACAGCTGCATGGTCTGCCAGTGACACAGCTGCATGTTCTGCCAGTGACACAGCTGCATGTTGTACCAGTGACACAGCTGCGTGTTGTACCAGTGACACAGCTGCGTGTTGTACCAGTGACACAGCTGCATGTTGTACCAGTGACACAGCTGCATGTTGTACCAGTGACACAGCTGCGTGTTGTACCAGTGACACAGCTGCGTGTTGTACCAGTGACACAGCTGCGTGTTGTACCAGTGACACAGCTGCATGTTCTGCCAGTGACACAGCTGCGTGTTCTGCCAGTGACACAGCTGCGTGTTCTGCCAGTGACACAGCTGCGTGTTCTGCCAGTGACACAGCTGCGTGTTCTGCCAGTGACACAGCTGCATATTCTACCAGTGACATAGCTGCATGTTCTGTCAGTGACACAGCTGCATGTTCTGTCAGTGACACAGCTGCGTGTTCTACCAGTGACACAGCTGCGTGTTCTACCAGTGACACAGCTGCGTGTTCTACCAGTGACACAGCTGCATGTTGTACCAGTGACACAGCTGCGTGTTCTGCCAGTGACACAGCTGCGTGTTGTACCAGTGACACAGCTGCGTGTTGTACCAGTGACACAGCTGCGTGTTGTGCCAGTGACACAGCTGCGTGTTCTACCAGTGACACAGCTGCGTGTTGTGCCAGTGACACAGCTGCGTGTTGTGCCAGTGACACAGCTGCGTGTTGTACCAGTGACACAGCTGCATGTTCTGTCAGTGACACAGCTGCATGTTCTGTCAGTGACACAGCTGCATGTTCTGTCAGTGACACAGCTGCATGTTCTGCCAGTGACACAGCTGCATGTTCTGCCAGTGACACAGCTGCATGTTCTACCAGTGACACAGCTGCATGTTGTACCAGTAACACAGCTGCATGGTCTGTCAGTGACACAGCTGCATGTTTTACCAGTGGAACGTCAGTTCTCCTTCACTGAAGTGAAACGTTGCTGGAGGAAGGTGCTCGGGTTTATATGGATCAAACTCAGTTCAAATCCCGTGTGGTTGTGACACACATACACACACACCCACACAAATTTACACAAGAACACACACATTTAAACACGAACACACACATTTACACAAGAACACACATATTTAAACACGAACACACACATGACATGGAGTTTGTCCTGGTGTGTGTTGCTGTAGTAACGGACACGTGTTTGTGCAGAAGCTTCTGAGTGTGCAGATCACATTTAGATGCAAGTGGCTCTGACTCAAACTGGAGAATTAACCCTAACCCACGCTCACTTCCTGTTTGATCACGGCAGCTAGAGGGTTAGCGGGTTAGCAGGTTAGCGGGTTAGGAGGTTAGCAGGTTAGCAGGTTAGCAGGTTAGCGGGTTAGGAGGTTAGCGGGTTAGCAGGTTAGCAGGTTAGCTGTGTCCAGAGGTACAGACTCTGGTCCCTCGCACTCTCACAAAGGGGATCTGATGTTTTTTGGTGTTTTGGGGGGGGGTTTCTGTGTTGTTGTTTTTTTTTTGTTTTTTTTTGTGTTTTTTGGTGGTCTTTGTGATCTGAGGTTATGGTTTTGGGTGCGGAGTTTGGTGCACACCTGTCACTGAGGTTCACTGTAAGGCCCCGCCCCCTGTGCTATTTTTGACCAATGACAGTGCAGCTGCTGTAACCTGAGAACGACATCAGCACATTCCACAAGACCAGAGACCAGACCAGACCAGAGACCAGACCAGAGACCAGACCAGAGACCAGACCAGAGACCAGACCAGAGACCAGAGACCAGACCAGAGACCAGACCAGAGACCAGACCAGAGACCAGACCAGAGACCAGACCAGAGACCAGACCAGAGACCATAGACCAGAGACCCGCCCAGAGACTAGAGATCAGACCAGACACCAAACCAGACACCAGACCAGACACCAGACCAGAGACCAAACCAGAGACCAAACCAGAGACCAAACCAGAGACCAGACCAGAGACCAGACCAGAGACCAGACCAGAGACCAGACCAGAGACCAGACCAGAGACCAGACCAGAGACCAGAGACCAGAGACCAGAGATCAGAGACCAGAGATCAGAGACCAGACCAGAGACCAGACCAGAGACCAGACCAGAGACCAGACCAGAGACCAGACCAGAGACCAGACCAGAGACCAGACCAGAGACCAGACCAGAGACCAGACCATAGAGCTGGGCGATATGGCCTAAAAATAAAATCTCCGATTTTTTTTACAAAAATCAGATTTCCGATTTTAATCGATTTTTCTCTGCCCTACTCAAAAACAAATAACAGATGACAAATAAATGACTCAAAACAAGTTTTAACTTTATTCTTTTTTTTAAATTTAGGATTAAAGTGCAATCTGACAAGCAAAAAACATACTTGTAAGTGAAATGGCAGACCAGGCCATTGTAAACACTTTTAGAAAGGACATGTCCAGAGGTGTGAAAACACCCATCATGGCCCTGAATGGATATGCTAACTACTCCCCCACTCCCACTCCATAATGAATAGACTCACCTGACTAACAGAAACTGTAAATAAATATGTGTTGTCTCAGAGTAATTTTCATTGTAATTAAGCTCCTCCCTTCAAACAGATATAAAGCAGTGTCCACCAGCATCTGACCAGAACTGAAGAAGCAGCTTGGATGAGCTGAGAAACGTATTCGACCAAATAAACTCTGTCCAGTTGACAAATCAATTTCTCCTTTTGCTACTTTTAGAAAGTTTTGATCATATTGCTGCCGCTGTCTGTTGTCATGCAGATGAGTCTGTCTTCTGCAAGTTTCCACAAAGTGAAAGCATCTGTCAATCCTTGCACGATTAATCCCCCCTTGTGATCCTCGGGAAAATACACTGTTTGCAGACAAACGCTTCGCATCGCCCAGCTACTATTAACAAAATGTACCGTTAAACTCAAGTAGAGCTGCATCGTTCGGCTGGACCACAGGTCAGTCGTAGCAGAAAAATACGACACCTCCTCCGCTCCGCGCTCCGCTAACTTACCCGTGTAGAGCGCTGCAGCACATTAGTTCCGCTTTCGACGCTCGCGTGTAAAAAATAATACTAATAATTTAAAAAATCGATTTTCATAAAAACACATCGTTCTGAACTGTAAATTCGAATTAATCGATTTAATCGATATATCGCGCATCTCTACTAGACCAGAGATCAGAGACCAGATCAGAGACCAGAGACCAGACCAGAGACCAGAGACCAGAGACAGCTGTCAAATCCTGTGGTAATACAGGAAGTGCTCCACTTTGTTTTTAAACTTCACACACCTTCACTAGAATCATTTGGATCATTTCAATCTCTATTGAACTAAAGGTAAAAGGAGCTGTTCACTTGAAAACTACCACTTGATGACATCACAAGGTGGAACAGAGCGTTTGGAGCTTTGGAGATGTAGACAGACTAATAATAAAGAGTTCCTCAAACATATGAATGAAACAAAACACAACTCCAGGTCTGTTTTTGAGGAGGAACAGCAGAACATGACTTACAGGGATCAGTCTGTGTGATTCAGGAGCTTTAAAGTCGTTGGAAGTTGTAGGTTTGCTCTGTAATCTGCATCTGAATTCACAGACGAGGAAGGAAGTGCCGTGCCCAACGACACAACAGCAGTACAAAGGCAGTAGTGGGGGTAGGATTCCCAAATGACGTGTATGGACTGGGACTGGTGAGAGGTTAAAGCATTTACCCCTCTGAACAGCAACACTCACACTCACACCACTTTCATACTAGGCAATGTGCCTGAAGTGCCTTGCCGAAGGACACAACAACAGTTTTTTACCACTGTCGCCTCCCTGTGACCCCTGGCATTTCCAGCGGTCTCCCGTCCGAGTCACAGAATACCAGACATGGTGGAGTGTTCTAAAACTGTACTCACTTAAGAGTACAGTACTTCAGAGGAATATTGCTGAAGTACTTCAGAGGAATATCACTGAAGTACTTCAGAAGAATATCACTGAAGTACTTCAGAAGAATATTACTGAAGTACTTCAGAAGAATATCACTGAAGTAAAACAGAATCATTCCAAAATCAGATCTGAAGGAGCTGTGACAAACACAAACACTTTTGTCACTTTAGACTCACTCACAGCAGGACGATGAAGTACTACTTTTACTCAAGTAACAGTACTGTTACTCTGTACAGTCAGAGTATGGCATTGTGAATATTTGGAATACTTTTACATTGAGTTGCTTTATTTTAAATGTCCCATAATCCTCTGCTCTTCTCTGTCCCAATGTCGTTTCACATGTTTAACACACAAACCTGCAGATTTAACACAAGTTCTTCTCTCAAACTGAAAACACCTTGTGGTTCAGTCCCGGTTCAGTCCTGGTTCAGTCTCAGTCCTGGTTCAGTCCTGGTTCAGTCATAGTCCTGGTTCAGTCCTGGTTCAGTCATAGTCCTGGTTCAGTCCTGGTTCAGTCACAGTCCTGGCTCAGTCCTGGTTTAGTCTTGTGATTCTCAGGGTGTCATAGTTCTAAAAATAGCCCTAAACCCTGAGTTTATGAGGGCCATTTGTTCAGCCCCCCAAACCCCCCCAAACCCAGGACTAAACCAGGACTCCACCAGGACTCAGTGAGCGCTCTGAGGACAGACCAAACAGGACTCTGATGGTTTTCTGATTATTTTTGGACGATGTTCCAGTCAAAGTGAACAGGTCTGTGACTCAAATACGTTTAACAAGAGCTGTAGTCCTGGTTCAGTCCTGGTTCACTCCTGGTTCAGTCCTGGTTCAGTCCTGGTTTAGTCCTGGTTCACTCCTGGTTCACTCCTGGTTTAGTCCTGGTTCAGTCCTGGTTTAGTTCTGGTTCAGTCCTGTTTTACTCCTGTTTTAGTCCTGCTTTAGTTCTGGTTTAGCCCGGGTTTAGCTTTGGTTCAGTCCTGGTTTAGTCCTGGTTTAGTCCTGGTCTAATTCTGACGCAGTTATTTTGGTGGTCTGCGTGCTGTGTTCAAAGACTGCCGAGACTGTTGTTTATATCAGATCTTTTAGACAATCTCCTGTGATTTTCCACATTAAATGGTAATACTTTCTTTTCTGTTTCCATGTGTCCAGATATGTGTGTAATCTCTTGTTTAGTCCTGGTCTAGTCCTGGTTTAGTCCCTGGTCCATGTGTCCTTATGTGTGTAATCCCTCAGTGGTCCTGTAGGTTCTATAGTGGTCCAGGTCTAAACCAGGTCTAAACCAGGTCCATGGGCGTATTCTAGTCTCTGTGCTCTTATACTTGTTCTGATCAGCTCCAGATCGTTCTAAACACATTCAGGAAAGGTTCTGCTCTGTCCTGAAAAAGGGACTTTTTTAGGATCCAGACCTGATCCTGTTTAACCCTGTGTTTCGTCAGTGTTTTGTTCATGGTGCGTTCAGGTGCCTGTTTAACCCCGTGTTTTCTCTGTGTTTTGTTCGTGGTGCGTTCAGGTGCCTGTTTAACCCTGTGTTTTCTCTGTGTTTTGTTCGTGGTGCGTCCAGGTGCCGGCAGACATGTCGAGCCAAGCGCCGACGTTCACGCAGCCGCTGCAGAGCGTCGTGGCACTGGAGGGTAGTGCCGCGACGTTCCAGGCGCAAGTCACTGGTGAGTCCATCACACAGAAGGGAGGGCATCTGACTCACACAGAAGGGAGGGCATCTGACACACACAGAAGGGAGGGCATCTGACACACACAGAAGGGAGGGCATCTGACACACACACAGGAGGATGGGAGGGCATCTGACACACATGGGAGGATGGTAGGGCATCTGACACGCCAATCTCCACAGTTGTGTGTTTTTCCTCAGCTCTGCTCCTTGCAAGAAAACCTGGTTTAGACTTGGTTTAGTCCTGGTTTAGACCTGGTTTAGACTTGGTTTAGTCCTGGTTCAGTCTTGGTTTAATTCAATTCAATTCAATTTATTTTTGTATAGCCCAAAATCACAACAACAGTTATCTCGGCGGACTTCACAAAATTGTTGATTTAGCAGACAGAGATGTCAGAGAATGATGTTTAGACCTGGTTAAATCCTAGTTCAGTCCTGGCTTAGTTCTGGTTTAGTCCTGATGTAGTCCTGGTTTAGACCTGGTTTAGACCTGGTTTAGTCCTGATGTAGTATTGGTTCAGTCCTGGCTTAGTTCTGGTTTAGACCTGGTTTAGACCTGGTTTAGTCCTGGTGTAGTCCTGGTTTTGGACTTGGTTTAGTCCTGGTTTAGTCGTGGTCCACTACTGGTTTAGGCCTAATTTAGTCCTGGGTTAGTCCTAATTCAGTCCTGGTTCAGTACTGTCTTAGACCACCTTGTTTTATTCTTGGTTTGACCCTATTTTAGTCCAGTTTTAGTCCTGGTTTAGTCCTGCTGTAGACCTCTGTCCTGACCCGGTTCTTCCTGCAGGTTCCCCAGTTCCGGAGGTGAGTTGGTTCCGTGATGGCCAGGTGTTGTCCGCCGTGTCTCTTCCCGGCGCGAGGATCTCGTTCAGCGAAGGCCGCGCTGTCCTGAGCCTCGCCGCCGTGAACGCGTCCCACAGCGGCCGCTACTCTGTGCGCGCCACCAACGCCACGGGACAGGCCACCTCGACCGCCGAGCTGCTCGTCACAGGTGAGTCCTGCTCCAGACCCGGCTCAGATCCGGGTCAGGACAGGCTCAGACCTGCTTTAGAACCGGCTGAGACCTGCTTTAGACCTGCTTTAGTCCTAGAAAAGTCGTGGTTTAGTCCTGTTTTAGACCTGTTTTAGTCCTGCTTTCATCCTGGTCTGGTCCTAGTCTAGTCCTGGTTTAGTCCTGGTCTAGTCCTGCTTTAGTCCTGCTTTAATCCTGGTTTAGTCCTGGTTTGGTCCTGCTTTAATCCTGGTCTAGTCCTGCTGTAGTCCTGTTTTAGTTGTGCTTTAGTCCTGCTTTAGACCTGGTCTAGTCCTACTGTAGTCCTGGTCTAATGCTGCTTTAGTCCTGGGCTAGTCCTGCTGTAGTCCTGGTGTAGTCCTGGTCTAGTCCTGCTTTAGTCCTAGGCTAGTCCTGCTTTAGTCCTGGGCTAGTCCTGCTTTAGTCTTGGTCTAGTCCTGCTGTAGTCCTGGTCTAGTCCTGGTCTAGTCCTGGTCTAGTCCTGATGTAGTCTTGGTCTAGTCCTGATGTAGTCTTGCTTTAGTCCTGGCCTATTCCTGGTCTGGTCCTGGTCTTGTCCTACTTTAGTCCAGATTTAGTTATGCTTTAGTCCTGGTCTAGTCCTGGTCTAGTCCTGCTGTAGTCCTGCTTTAGTCCTGGGCTAGTCCTGCTTTAGTCTTGGTCTAGTCCTGCTGTAGTCCTGCTGTAGTCCTGGTCTAGTCCTGATGTAGTCTTGGTCTAGTCCTGATGTAGTCTTGCTTTAGTCCTGGCCTATTCCTGGTCTGGTCCTGGTCTTGTCCTACTTTAGTCCAGATTTAGTTGTGCTTTAGTCCTGGTCTAGTCCTGGTCTAGTCCTGCTGTAGTCCTGCTGTAGTCCTATTTTAGTCCTGGTCTAGTATTGCTGTAGTCCTGCTTTAGTCCTGGTTTTGTCCTGCTGTAGTCCTGCTTTAGTCCTGCTGTAGTCCTGCTGTAGTCCTGGTTTAGTCCTGGTCTAGTCCTGCTGTAGTCCTGCTGTAGTCCTGCTGTAGTCCTGATCTAGTCCTGCTTTAGTCCTGCTGTGGTCCTGGTCTAGTCCTGGTCTAATCCTGCTGTAGTCCTCGTTTAGTCCTGCTTTAGTCCTGCTATAGTCCTGGTTTAGTCCTGCTGTAGTCCTGCTTTAGTCCTTGTCTAGTCCTGCTGTAGTCCTTGTCTAGTCCTGCTGTAGTCCTGCTGTGGTCCTGGTCTAGTCCTGGTCTAATCCTGCTGTAGTCCTGGTCTAATCCTGCTGTAGTCCTGGTTTAGTCCTGCTGTAGTCCTGCTGTAGTCCTGGTCTAGTCCTGCTGTAGTCCTGGTTTAGTCCTGCTGTAGTCCTGCTTTAGTCCTGGTTTAGTCCTGCTGTAGTCCTGGTTTAGTCCTGCTGTGGTCCTGCTGTGGTCCTGCTGTAGTCCTGCTTTAGTCCTGCTGTAGTCCTGCTGTAGTCCTGCTGTAGTCTTGGTCTAGTCCTGGTCTAATCCTGCTGTAGTCCTGGTTTAGTCCTGCTGTAGTCCTGCTGTAGTCCTGGTCTAGTCCTGCTGTAGTCCTGGTTTAGTCCTGGTCTACTCCTGCTGTAGTCCTGGTTTAGTCCTGCTGTAGTCCTGCTTTAGTCCTGCTTTAGTCCTTGTCTAGTCCTGCTGTAGTCCTGCTGTAGTCCTGGTTTAGTCCTGCTGTAGTCCTGCTTTAGTCCTTGTCTAGTCCTGCTTTAGTCCTGCTTTAGTCCTGCTTTAGTCCTGGTTTAGTCCTGCTGTAGTCCTGCTTTAGTCCTTGTCTAGTCCTGCTGTAGTCCTGGTCTAGTCCTGCTTTAGTCCTGCTGTGGTCCTGGTCTAGTCCTGGTCTAATCCTGCTGTAGTCCTGGTCTAGTCCTGCTGTAGTCCTGCTTTAGTCCTGCTTTAGTCCTGCTTTAGTCCTTGTCTAGTCCTGCTGTAGTCCGGGTTTAGTCCTGCTGTAGTCCTGGTCTAGTCCTGCTGTAGTCCGGGTTTAGTCCTGCTGTAGTCCTGGTCTAGTCCTGCTTTAGTCCTGCTTTGGTCCTGGTCTAGTCCTGGTCTAATCCTGCTGTAGTCCTGGTTTAGTCCTGGTTTAGTCCTGGTCTAGTCCTGGTTTAGTCCTGCTGTAGTCCTGCTTTAGTCCTGCTTTAGTCCTGCTGTAGTCCTGCTTTAGTCCTGCTTTAGTCCTGCTGTAGTCCTGCTGTAGTCCTGCTGTAGTCCTGCTGTAGTCCTGCTTTAGTCCTGCTTTAGTCCTTGTCTAGTCCTGCTTTAGTCCTTGTCTAGTCCTGCTGTAGTCCGGGTTTAGTCCTGCTGTAGTCCTGGTCTAGTCCTGCTGTAGTCCGGGTTTAGTCCTGCTGTAGTCCTGGTCTAGTCCTGCTTTAGTCCTGCTTTGGTCCTGGTCTAGTCCTGGTCTAATCCTGCTGTAGTCCTGGTTTAGTCCTGGTTTAGTCCTGGTCTAGTCCTGGTTTAGTCCTGCTGTAGTCCTGCTGTAGTCCTGCTGTAGTCCTGCTGTAGTCCTGCTTTAGTCCTGCTTTAGTCCTGCTGTAGTCCTGCTGTAGTCCTGCTGTAGTCCTGCTGTAGTCCTGCTTTAGTCCTGCTTTAGTCCTTGTCTAGTCCTGCTGTAGTCCTGGTCGAGTCCTGCTGTAGTCCTGGTTTAGTTCCGTTCCAGTTCTCTTACCCGCTCTCCTCTGTTGCAGCGGAGACAGCGCCCCCTGTGTTTGTGCAGCGTCTCCAGAGCGCCACTGTGAGGACAGGCAGCGCGGTGCGTCTGGACGTCAGAGTGTCCGGGATCCCCGCTCCCACCGTCAAGTTCTACCGAGAAGGAGCCGAGATCCAGAGCTCCGCAGACTTCCGGATCGTCCAGGATCAGGACCTCCACAGCCTGCTCATCCGAGAGGCTTTCCCCGAAGACAGTGGCTCCTATTCAGCCACGGCCAGCAACAGTGCAGGCCGCGCCACCTCCACCGCAGAGCTGCTGGTGCAAGGCAAGTCCTGGGGTAGTCCTGGTTTAGCCCTGTTCAGTCCTGGTTTAGCCCTGTTTAGTCCTGGGGTAGTCCTGGTTTAGCCCTGGTTCAGTCCTGGTTTAGCCCTGTTTAGTCCTGGGGTAGTCCTGGTTCAGTCCTGGTTTAGTCCTGGGGTAGTCCTGGTTTAGTCCTGGGGTAGTCCTGGTTTAGTTCTGGTTTATATAAATGAGTTTGTTTCAGGTGAAGAGGCGGTTCCTGCGAAGAAGACGAAGACTGTGATCACGACTGCGTCCATCCGACAGACCAGAGTCGAGAAGGTCACCCACTCACTCACCCGCTCACCCACTCACCCACCCATCTGCCCATTCACCCACTCACCCACCCACTCACCCGCCCATCCACCCACTCACCCACCCATTCACCCATCCACCCACTCACCCACTCACCCACCCATCTGCCCATTCACCCACTCACCCACCCACTCACCCACCTACCCACCCACTCACCCGCCCATTCACCCACTCACTCACCCACTCACTCACCCACTCACCCACCCATTCACACACTCACCCACCCATCCGCCCATTCACCCACTCACCCACTCACTCACCCACTCACCCACTCACCCACCCATCCGCCCATTCACACACTCACCCACCCACTCACCCGCCCACTCACCCACTCACCCACCCATCCACCCACTCACCCACCCATTCACACACTCACCCACCCATCCGCCCATTCACCCACTCACCCACTCACTCACCCACTCACCCACCCATCCGCCCATTCACCCACTCACCCACCCACTCACCCACTCACCCGCCCATTCACACACTCATCCACCCATTCACCCACTCACCCACTCACTCACCCATCTGCCCATTCACCCACTCACCCACCCATCCGCCCACTCACCCACCCATCTGCCCATTCACCCACTTACCCACCCACTCACCCGCTCACCCGCCCATCCGCCCATTCACCCGCTCACCCACTCACCCACTCACTCTCACAGTCACTGAATGAGGGGTCAGGGGCTACGGGGGACATTCGGACACAGTCCTGATTATCGCCTGTTGCGTCCTCTCTGACCTCTGCCTTTGACCTTTCCTTTACAGAAAGTAGAAGCCACGTTCCAGATGGAGGGCGTGGCTCTGACACACAAGACTCCGCCCAGAGTCCCGCCAAAACCCACCTCCAAGTCCCCGCCCTCCGCCTCCCCTTCGCCTGCCCTAGCCGCCTCACCTGTCGGGAAAGTGGCGGGTGCCAGGCAGCAGTCTCCCTCACCCGTGCGCCACGTCAAAGCGCCCACGCCCACGCCGACCAGGTCAGACCGCCATCTCCACTGTAACACGCCTTTTTTCCTTTTCATTACACCATGAACGAGACGCACATGTTGGGGATAGTGTCAGGAACTCGCTTTCCCATGATTCTTAGCAACAATGGCCCTGATTGGATAAGAGCTGACCCTGTCAGCAACTTATGTGTTCAGACCTGGTTTAGTCCTGCTTCAGACCTTTTTTTAGTCCTGGTTTAGTCCTGCTTCAGACCTTTTTTTAGTCCTGATTTAGTCCTGCTTTAGACCTGGTTTAGTCCTGGTTTAGTCCTGCTTCAGACCTTTTTTTAGTCCTGGTTTAGTCCTGCTTCAGACCTTTTTTTAGTCCTGGTTTAGTCCTGCTTTAGACCTGGTTTAGTGCTGGTTTAGTCCTGCTTTAGACCTGGTTTAGTCCTGGTTTAGTCCTGCTTCAGACCTGGTTTAGTCCTGGTTTGTCCTGAGTGTGAGTTGTAACACAGATTAGCATAACTCCGCCCACAATGAAAGTGAAAGTGTTTTTGTTTACAGAGCGGCAACAGGAGCAGCAGACGTGCCTCCTCCCTGGAAGAAGACAGCGCCCCCCAGTGGGCAGCCACAGCCACAGCCACAGAAACAGGTCCCTACAAAACTTACTGCACGAAAGGGGCGGGGACAGGTGCTGCTTCCAGCCCTGTGCCGCTATTTTGTGTCATTTAAATGCGTCTTGCACTGGCGGCCATTTTGTGTCATTTAAACGTGTCTTGTACTGGTGGCCATTTTGTGTCATTTAAACGCGTCTGCTGTCATCTCATCGTGAGAGAGGCTCGTACTGGTGGCCATTTTGTCCTGATCCTTTGCAGCTGATGTCACCAGCGTTCCCTTGGCAGTGCTTTTTAATGTGTCACTATGGTAACTGCTGAACCCCCCTAAACCCTAACCCCCCCAAAGTCTCATTTCACCCAGTTCTGTGTCTGTGATCCAAATGAACACTTTAAATTAAAGAGGGTTCTGTGATGTAACACCGTGGTAACCAAGTGTTTGCCGCAGGTGGAAGAGGCGGCACTTCCTGTCGAGGAGGGAGTGATCCCACCCACAATCATCTCTGTGAGTTCATCCTGTTTAGTACTGTTTTTGTCCTGCTTTAGTCCTAGTTTAGTCCTGGTTTGGTCCTGGTTTAGTCCTGGATTAGTCCTGGTTTAGTCCTGGTTTAGACCTGATGTAGTCCTGCTTTAGTCCTGGTTTAGACCTGATGCAGTCCTGCTTTAGTCCTGGTTTAGTTCTGTTGATGTTTGTCTTGTGGTTTCATTGTCTGAGGAGATGGACACAAGAGATGAGCGTGTTTAGCTCCATGTTTATTCTTTCCATTTTAATCGTCTCTGTTCCAGGGTCTGACGAATCAGACGGTTACCGAGGGCGACAGTGTGACCCTGCGTTGCCAAATCAGCGGCACGCCGGCGCCCGTGGTCATGTGGTTCAGGGAGGACTTCAGGATCCAGGACTCGGTGGACTTCCACATGAGCTACGAGAACAGAGAGGCCCAGCTGGTCATCAGAGAGGCGTTTGCTGAAGACAGTGGCCGTTTCACCTGCACCGCCACCAACCAGGCCGGCACCAGCAGCTCCTCCTGCTACCTCCTCGTGCAGGGTACAGACACCTGCTTTAGTCCTGGTTTAGACCTGGTTTAGACCTGGTTTAATATTAGTTTAGTTCTATTTTAGTCCTGCTTCTGGTTTAGACCTGATGCAGTCCTGCTTTAGTCTTGGTTTAGTTCTGTTGATGTTTGTCTTGTGGTTTCAGTGTCTGAGGAGATGGACACAAGAGATGAGACTGTCCCCGAACAGCAACAGACAACGTAAGTACTGCTACTGCTAATGCTACTACTACTACTGCTATTACTACTACTACTACTACTGCTACTACTACTACTACTGGTACTGACGTTCCGGATTCCTCAGCCCCTCAGAGCCAGAGGAGCCAGAGCAGCCAGAGGAGCATGTCCCGGAGAAGGACAGGTGCAGCCCTGTCTTCAGTGAGACGCCACAGGTGCAGAGGCTGGTGGAAGGGGGCAGTGTTCTGTTCCAGGCCTCAGTGCAGGGTCTGCCCAAACCTCAGGTGGTGTGGAAGAAGAACGGAGTGCCCATTACCACCGGATACAGGTAACACCCGCCCCGTGTCCAGACTGGGTTTAGTTGGGTTTAGACTGGGTTTAGACCGGGTCCAGACCGGGTTTAGACTTAATAATATAATAATAATGCATTATAGTATATGACGTTTTCTCTGTCGTTTTCCAGTTTGTTCTTCACTTGTTGGCGGGTTATTGGGTTATTGGGTTTGGGTTATTGGGTTATTGGGTTTGGGTTATTGGGTTATTGGGTTATTGGGTTTGGGTTATTGGGTTATTGGGTGTTTGGGTGTTTGGGTTATTGGGTTATTGGGTTTGGGTTATTGGGTTTGGGTTATTGGGTTATTGGGTTTGGGTTATTGGGTTATTGGGTTTGGGTTATTGGGTTATTGGGTTTGGGTTATTGGGTTATTGGGTTATTGGGTTTGGGTTATTGGGTTAGGGTTACTCTGTGTGGGCAGTGTGCTGCCCCCGCAACCCAGCCGGATTAAGCGGGAGAAGATGGATGGATGGGTTAGGGTTATTGGGTTATTGGGTTAGGGTTATTGGGTTATTGGGTTATTGGGTTTGGGTTATTGGGTTTGGGTTATTGGGTTTGGGTTATTGGGTTTGGGTTATTGGGTTATTGGGTTATTGGGTTATTGGGTTTGGGTTATTGGGTTATTGGGTTTGGGTTATTGGGTTATTGGGTTTGGGTTATTGGGTTATTGGGTTATTGGGTTATTGGGTTTGGGTTATTGGGTTATTGGGTTAGGGTTATTGGGTTTGGGTTATTGGGTTATTGGGTTTGGGTTATTGGGTTAGGGTTATTGGGTTTGGGTTATTGGGTTATTGGGTTATTGGGTTTGGGTTATTGGGTTATTGGGTTTGGGTTATTGGGTTATTGGGTTATTGGGTTTGGGTGTTTGGGTTATTGGGTTATTGGGTTATTGGGTTTGGGTTATTGGGTTATTGGGTTATTGGGTTTGGGTTATTGGGTTTGGGTTATTGGGTTATTGGGTTTGGGTTATTGGGTTATTGGGTTTGGGTTATTGGGTTATTGGGTTTGGGTTATTGGGTTATTGGGTTATTGGGTTTGGGTTATTGGGTTAGGGTTACTCTGTGTGGGCAGTGTGCTGCCCCCGCAACCCAGCCGGATTAAGCGGGAGAAGATGGATGGATGGGTTAGGGTTATTGGGTTATTGGGTTAGGGTTATTGGGTTATTGGGTTATTGGGTTTGGGTTATTGGGTTTGGGTTATTGGGTTTGGGTTATTGGGTTATTGGGTTATTGGGTTATTGGGTTATTGGGTTTGGGTTATTGGGTTATTGGGTTTGGGTTATTGGGTTATTGGGTTTGGGTTATTGGGTTATTGGGTTTGGGTTATTGGGTTATTGGGTTATTGGGTTATTGGGTTTGGGTTATTGGGTTATTGGGTTAGGGTTATTGGGTTTGGGTTATTGGGTTATTGGGTTTGGGTTATTGGGTTTGGGTTATTGGGTTTGGGTTATTGGGTTATTGGGTTATTGGGTTATTGGGTTTGGGTTATTGGGTTATTGGGTTTGGGTTATTGGGTTATTGGGTTATTGGGTTTGGGTGTTTGGGTTATTGGGTTATTGGGTTATTGGGTTTGGGTTATTGGGTTATTGGGTTATTGGGTTTGGGTTATTGGGTTTGGGTTATTGGGTTATTGGGTTTGGGTTATTGGGTTATTGGGTTTGGGTTATTGGGTTATTGGGTTTGGGTTATTGGGTTTGGGTTATTGGGTTTGGGTTATTGGGTTTGGGTTATTGGGTTATTGGGTTTGGGTTATTGGGTTATTGGGTTTGGGTTATTGGGTTATTGGGTTTGGGTTATTGGGTTTGGGTTATTGGGTTTGGGTTATTGGGTTTGGGTTATTGGGTTAGGGTTATTGGGTTAGGGTTATTGGGTGAGACTCCTGTAGCCACAGCTGCCCTGGGGCAGACTGACCACCACCCTCATACTAGGCAATGTGGGGGAAGTGTCTTGCCTAAGGACACAATGACAGTCTGCACTGGAGCCTCTCCTCCCCCTGAAATGTGTATTTGTTTTTTGTTTTTTTTTTCACAAGTTTTTTATTTTTTAGTTTATACTTTTATAGATTTAAACATTTCATTTTGTGTGTGTGTGTTTTTTTTTTTTAATCGCAGATTTATTTATTTATTTATTTTTTTCGCAGATATAAAGTGACTTACAAAAAGGAAACAGGCGAGTGCCATCTGGAGATCTCCATGACCTTCGCCGATGACGCCGGAGAATATTCTGTGACCGCTAAGAACCAGAAAGGAGAAGTGACCGCCTCCGCCAGCCTGCTGGAGGATGGTACGGAGAGCTGAGTTTAGTCCTGGTTTAGTCATGGTGTAGTCCTGGTTCAGTCCAGGTTTAGTCCTAGTTTAGTCCTGGTTTAGTCATGGTTTAACCGTGTTCTTTGCCCAAACAGAGGAATATGACGCTTACATAAAGAAACAGGAAGAAGCCACAAAACCAGTGACGGCGCCGAGTCCCGTCCCTGTCACCGTGGAGACCGCCGTCATCACCGGACAGGTACCACTCACCCAGACTAAAGACTGACTCACGTGGACTAACCCTGGACTCACCCTAGACTAACCCTGGAATAACCCAGGCCTAAATCTGGATTAAACCTGAACTAACCCAGGCCTAAACCTGGACTAACCCAGGCGTAACCCAGGCCTAAACCTGGACTAACCCAGGCCTAACCCTGGATTAAACCTGGACTAACCCAGGCCTAACCCTGGATTAAACCTGGACTAACCCAGGCCTAAACCTGGATTAACCCAGGCGTAAACCTGGACTAAACCTGACTAACCCAGTCTTAAACCTGGACTAAACCTGGACTAACCTAGGCCTAACCCAGGCTTAAACCTGGACTAAACCTGGACTAACCTAGGCCTAACCCAGGCTTAAACCTGGACTAACCCTGGATTCACCTGGACTAAACCTGGACTAACCCTGGACTAACCCTGGACTCACCTAGACTAACCCTAGGCTAAACCTGGACTAAACCTGGACTAAACTTGAACTAAATCTAGACTAACCCTGGAGTCACCTGGACTAAACCTGGACTAAACCTGGACTAACCCTGGACTAACCCAGGCTTAAACCTGAACTAAACCTGGACTAACACTGGACTAACCCTGGACTAACCCAGGCTTAAGCCTGGACTAAACCTGGACTAACCCTGGACTAACCCTGGACTAACCCTGGACTAACCCTGGACTCACCTGGACTCACCTGGACTCACCTGGACTCACCTGGACTAACCCTGGACTAACCCTGGACTAACCCTGGACTAACCCAGGACTAACCCAGGCTTAAACCTGGACTAACCCTAGACTAACCCTGGACTAACCCAGGCTTAAACCTGGACTAATCCTGGACTAACCCAGCCTGGTAGGTGGTTCCTATATTTGTGGTCTGTGTTCAGGAGTTCCAGCTGTCTGTGATGGAGATGCGCTTCATCCTGGAGGTGGAGACTCGTCTCGTGAAGCTGACATACTCAGATCTGCTCTCTCAGGACGGGCAGCAGCCAGAGCCCGCCGCGCCAGGAGACCCGGCACAGCCACACTTCACCGCCACCGTCAAGAATTACCGCATCAGAGCCGGCATGGGCGCCACCTTCCACTGCCAGGCCCAGGGCAACCCCAGACCCAAGGTGAGACCGGGTTCAGACCGGGTTCAGACCTGTAAAGTCCTACTTTAAGCCCTGGTATGCTCATGCGTAGTTCTTGTTTAACTGGTTAGTTCCTCTGTTAAGAGCTTCAGACCCTATTTTTGTAATAGTTTAATACTTGCTTCAGTCCTGGTTCAGTCCTGTATTAGACCCTGGTTTAGTCCTGGTTTAGTCCTGGTTCAGTTCTATATTAGACCCTGGTTTAGTCCTGGTTTACTCCTGGTTCATTTCTGTATTAGACCCTAGTTTAGTCCTGGTTTAGTCCTGGTTCAGTCCTGTATTAGACCCTGGTTTAGTCCTGGTTTACTCCTGGTTCAGTTCTGTATTAGACCCTAGTTTAGTCCTGGTTTAGTCCTGGTTCAGTCCTGTATTAGACCCTGGTTTACTTCTCGTCCAGTCCTGGTTCAGTTCTGTATTAGACCCTGGTTTACTCCTGGTTTCGTCCTGGTTCGGTCCTGTATTAGACCCTGGTTTACTCCTGGTTTCGTCCTGGTTCGGTCCTGTCTAAGCCTCCTTTGCCCTCCTCTCTGCAGATTACCTGGTACAGAGATGGGCAGAGGCTGCGTCCTTCTGACCGGTACCAAATGGATGTTTTGGCCGATGGCAGAGCCAGTCTCCGCCTCCTGGCTGTTACCTCTGACGACCAGGCCGTGTACTCCGCCCTGGCCTCCAACGCCTCCGGGAACGCCGTCTGCTCCGGAAAACTCTACGTAGAACCAGAAACCCGACCAGGACTCGCCCCCCAGCCAGCCCTACAGAGGATCAGGTACAGACTTGTGTGGACCAGGTTTAGACCTGGTTTAGATCTGTATTAGATCTGGTTTAGACCCAGTTTAGACCCGGTTTAGACCTGGTTTAGACCTGGTTTAGACCGGGTTTAGACCACCCCTGTTCCTCAGTGTGATGTTTTTTCTCGGTCTCATATCAGACAGAGGTTTACAGGCTCATGTTTGTGTGGTCCTCTCTTTGGGCCGGCCCTAACCCCTGTCCCCCTCCTCCTCAGCTCGGCGTCCCCCAGAGCCGTCAGCCTGTCCCCGGGACGCTCTCCTGCCCGCTCCCCCTCTCGCTCACCTGGGCGCTCTCCTGCCCGCAGACTGGACGAGACCGACGAGGCTGCGCTGGAGCGACTCTACAAACCCGTGTTTGTGATGAAACCCACCTCTGCCCGCTGCTCTGAGGGGCAGACCGCCCGCTTCGACCTCAAGGTGGTGGGGCGCCCCATGCCCGAGACATACTGGTTCCACAATGGTGAGAAAGACCTGGATTAGACTTGGTTTAGACCTCATTTAGTTCATGTTTACTTCTGGTTTAGTCCTGGATTTGTCCCGGTTTAACCCTGTTTTAGTCCTGGTTTAATCCTGGTTTAGTTCTGGTTTAGTCTTGGTTTAGTTCCGGTTTAGTTCCAGTTTAGCCCTGGTTTGGTCCTGTTTTAGTATTGTTTTAGTCCGGGTTTAGCCCGGGTTTACCCCTGGTTTGGTTCTGTTTTAGTCCTGCTTGAGTCCTGCTTGAGTCCTGCTTGAGTCCTGCTTGAGTCCCGCTTGAGTCCCGCTTGAGTCCCGCTTGAGTCCCGCTTGAGTCCCGCTTGAGTCCCGCTTGAGTCCCGCTTGAGTCCCGCTTGAGTCCTGTTTTAGCCCTGTTTTAGCCCTGTTTTAGCTCTGTTTTAGTCTTAGTTTGGACCTTAATTTTTGACCTATTTGTTTCTTATATTTTAGACGGACCCTTTTATCACTGATGTTACTCTGATATTAAACGTGAGGTATGAACCCTGTTGTTCCTCTCCAGGCCAGCAGGTGGTGAGTGACTACACCCATAAAATTGTGGTGAAGGAGGATGGCACTCAGTCTTTGATCATCGTTCCTGCAGCGCCGCATGACGCCGGTGACTGGACCGTGGTCGCACAGAACCGCGCCGGACGCAGCTCTCTGTCTGTGACCCTCACTGTGGACGGTGAGAGCTGGGGAGGGCATCTGAGGCACATCTGATGCACAGGGTGGGCATTTGATGCACGGGGTGGGCATCTGATGTATGGGGAGGGCATCTGAGGCACATCTGATGCACAGGGTGGGAATCTGATGCACAGGGTGGGCATCTGATGCACAGGGTGGGCATCTGATGCACGGGGTGGGCATCTGAGGCATGGGGAGGGCATCTGAGGCATATTTGATGAACACGGAGGGCATCTGAGGCACGGGGAGGGCATTTGACTTTATCAATGTGGTGGTTACAGTGAAGGAGACCCTGGTGCGGCCTCAGTTCACAGAGAAGCTGAGGAACCTGAGCGTGAAGGAGGGCAGCTTGGTGCAGCTGGCAGTGAAGGCCATGGGCAACCCTCTGCCCGACATCGTGTGGCTCAAGAACAGTGACATCATCACGCCACACAAGCACCCCAACATCAGGTATGACATCATCACGCCACACAAGCACCCCAACATCAGGTATGACATCATCACGCCACGCCACACAAGCACCCCAACATCAGGTATGACATCACGCCACGCCACACAAGCACCCCAACATCAGGTATGACATCACGCCACGCCACACAAGCACCCCAACATCAGGTATGACATCATCACGCCACACAAGCACCCCAACATCAGGTATGACATCATCACGCCACACAAGCACCCCAACATCAGGTATGACATTTTTATATTTTTTCCCACAATTTTTCTGCATTTTCTCCCAAATTTTACTCATTTATTATTCAATATTTTACTATTTTTAAATTCACTTTTCATATTATTTACTACTGTTAATTAGCATTCACAGGACATCACCACACCACCATCAAACCACCATCAAACCACCATCAGATCATCATCAAATCACCATCACATCACATCACCATCACATCACCATCACATAATCACAAAAACATAAATCAAATTTAACTAAAAGTACAACCTCCTTTTCAAAGTTTCTCCAGCACTGACTGAACTCTATTAACCCCCTCGCCCACAGAGTGGAGGGCACACGTGGAGAGGCTACGTTCCAGATCCCGTCAGCGGTGGGCACAGACAGCGCCTGGTACACAGCCACAGCCATAAACAAGGCCGGGCGCGACACCACCCGCTGCCGAGTGAACGTGGAGGTGGAGCAGGCTGAACCAGCGCCAGAACGCAAACTCATCATCCCCAAAGGGACTTACCGCACCAAAGACATCGCGCCGCCGGAGGTGGAGCCTCTGCACCTGCGCTATGGCCAGGACCAATGGGAGGAGGGCGACCTGTACGACAAAGAGACGCAACAGAAGCCACAATTTAAAAAGAAGCTCACCTCTGTGCGCATGAAGAAGTTTGGCCCTGCCCACTTCGAGTGCCGCCTCACGCCCATCGGAGACCCCAACATGGCGGTTGAATGGCTGCACGATGGGAAACCGCTCGCCGCTGCCAACCGCCTACGAATGATTAACGAGTTTGGTTACTGCAGCCTGGATTATGATGTGAGGAGGAGGAGGAGGAGGAGAAGAGATACCTGGTTTAGAACCGGTTTAGTTCTGGTTTAGTCCAGGTGTAGACCTGGTGTAGACCCGGTTTAGTCCTGCTTTAGTCCTGATTCAGACCTGATTTAGTCCTGGTTTAGACCTGGTTTAGACCTGGTTTAGACCTGGTTTAGACCTGGTTTAGACCTGATTTAGACCTGATTTAGACCTGGTATAGACCTGGTATAGACCTGGTATAGACCTGGTATAGACCTGGTATAGTCCTGGTTTAGCCCTGGTTTAGTCCTGGTTTTGTTTTTTTTATTGTGAAATGAGCGCTCTGCCTCTGTGCCCTCTGCAGGTGGCATATGCCCGGGACAGTGGCGTCATCACCTGCAGAGCCACGAACAAGTTTGGAGTGGACCAGACGTCTGCCACCCTCATCGTGAAGGATGAGAAGGGGCTGGTGGAGGAGTCACAGCTGCCCGACGGGCGAAAGGTGGCACGCATGGAGGAGATCGAGAAACTGGCACACGAGGGCGGTCCTTACGGCGTCACCGCGGAGGAGCCCACCGAGAAGGCTCACCCTGAAATCGTTCTGGCACCAGAGTCCGTGCAGGTCCTGGAGGGAGACACAGCACGCTTCAGGTACTGAGGGAGGGCATCTGACACACGGGGAGAGCATCTGACACACAGGGAGGGCATCTGATACACGGGGAGAGCATCTGACACACGGTGAGGGCATCTGACACACAGGGAGGGCATCTGACCCTTGTGTGGCTGCAGGTGCCGTGTGACCGGGTTCCCCGCGCCGAAGGTGGACTGGTATCTGAACGGGCAGCTGATCCGGAAAAGCAAACGATACCGACTCAGATACGACGGAATTTACTATTTAGAAATCACCGAAGTGAAGTCCTACGACGCCGGAGATGTCAAGGTACCGAGACCTGGTTTAGACCTAGTTTAGTCTTGGTTTAGACCTGGTTTAGTCTTGGTTTACACCTGGTTTACACCTGGTTTACACCTGGTTTAGACCTGGTTCAGACCTGGTTTAGACCTGGTTTAGATCTGGTTTAGACCTGGTTTACACCTGATTTAGTCCTGGTTTAGACCTGGTTTAGATCTGGTTTTTATCTGGTGTAGATCTGGTTTGGACCTTGTTTACACCTGGTTTACTCCTGGTTTAGATCTGGTTTAGGATCATCTCCTCACCAAACACATGCTTCTGATCTAAAGTGGCTTGTTCTCCTCTCAGGTGGTGGCGGACAATAACGTGGGTTCTGTGGAGCATGTGGTGAAGCTGGAGATCCTTCAGAAGGAGGACTTCAGAGGGCACCTGAAACGAGCCGAGGGCAAAGCCGAGGCGGCACCGCCAGAGCCTGGCCGCGTACCCTTTGAGGTGGTGAAAGCCGAGGTGCCGAGCGAGGACTGGCAGCTCAAAGAGGTGGTCATGCTCAAGAAAGCACAAAGAATCATTCACGAGAAGGAGACCGAGGAGACCGAGGAACTGAGGAGCAAGTTCAAGCGCAGGACTGAAGAAGGATACTATGAGTCCATCACCGCCGTGGAACTGAAGAGCCGAAAGAGAGACGAGAGCTATGAAGACCTGCTGAAGAAGACCAAGGAGGAACTTATGCACCGCAAGAACGTAAGGGCCAGACTTAGACCAGGTTTAGATCAGAGACCAGAAACTAAACACAGAGTTCTGGTTTAGTTCTGGTTTAGACTTGGTTTAGACTTGGCTTAGACATGGTTTAGACCTGATTTAGACCTGGTTCAGATCTGGTTCAGACCTGGTTCAGGTTTAGCCCTCGTTCAGACCTAGTTTAGCCCTGGTTTAGTCCTGGTTTAGACCTGGTTCAGACCTGGTTCAGGTTTAGCCCTGGTTCAGATCAGGTTCAGACCTGGTTTAGCTCTGATTTAGTCCTGGTATAGTCCTGCTTTAGTCCTGGTCTAGTCCTCACCTGCTCCCTCTGTTCTTCAGGAGAAGGAAGAGGCTGAGAAGAAGAAGGAGGAGGAGCGTCGTAAGATAACAGCCAAAGCTCTCAAACCCGAGCGCGTGAAGCTTTCCGCGAGCATGGAGGCCCCGAAGATCCTGGAGCGCATCACGAGCCAGACCGTGTCACAGGGTCAGGAGGTCCGCTTCCGGGTGCGTGTGGTGGGGCGCCCGGACCCGCAGTGCCAGTGGTTCAAAAACGGCGTCCAGCTGGAGAAGACGGAGCGGGTGAGCTGGTACTGGCCCGAGGACCACGTCTGCGAGCTGGTCATCAAAGATGTGAGGGCCGAAGACTCCGCCTCCATCATGGTCAAAGCGGCGAGTAAGGCCGGCGAGACGTCCAGCCACGCCTTCCTCCTCGTGCAAGGTGGGGACGCTGGGACAGGTCCGCTTTAATCTATGCTGAAAACAGAACCGCCGCCGTTTTACTGTCACGCCATTTTCCTCTGTCTCTTAACTCTTAGTCCTGCTCTGGTTCCTCCGAGTGAAGTCCTGCTTTAGTCCTGCTTTAGTCCTGCTTTAGTCCTGCTTTAGTCCTGCTTTAGTCCTGCTTTAGTCCTGCTATATTACATGTTCGGTCCTGGTTTAGTCCTGCTTTAGTCCACGTTCAGTCCTGGTTCAGTCCTGGTTCAGTCCTAGTTCAGTCCATCTTCAGTCCTGGTCTAGTCCTGCTTTAGTCCTGTTTTAGTCCTGCGTTAGTCCAGGTTCAGTCCAGGTTTGGTCCGAGTTCAGTATGGCTTTAGTCCAGGTTCGGTCCAGGTTTGGTCCTAGTTCACTCCTGTTTTAGTCCAGGTTCAGTCCTGGTCTAGTCCTGCTTTAGTCCAGGTTCGGTCCTAGTTCAGTCCTGCTTTAGTCCGGTTTCAGTCGAGGTTTGGTCCTAGTTCACTCCTGCTTTAGTCCTGCTTTAGTCCTGCTTTAGTCCTGCTTTAGTCCTGCTTTAGTCCAGGTTCAATCCTGGTTCAGTCCTGCTGTAGTCCAGGTTCGGTCCTGCTTTAGTCCTGCTTTAGTCCTGGTTTAGTCCAGGTCCAGTCCCGGTCCTGACCCCGCTCTCCTGGTCTCCACAGCCAAACAGGTGATCTCGTTCACGCAGCAGCTGACGGACGTGAACGCCAAAGAGAAGGACACAATGGCGACGTTTGAGTGTGAGACGAACGAGCCGTTTGTAAAGGTCAAGTGGCTCAAAGGAGAAGATCAGATCTTCTCTGGAGACAAATACAGGATGCACTCGGACAGAAAAGTCCACTTCCTGTCTGTGCTCACCATCGGCATGAAGGACGAGGACGACTACTCCTGCGTCCTGCTCGAGGACGACTGCGTGCGCACCACCGCCAGGCTCCACGTGGAGGGTAAGACGGGCATCTAACCCACAACCAGGAGGGTAAGACGGACATCTAACACCTAATCAGGAGGGTAAGACAGGCATCTAACCCACAACCAGGTGGGTAAGACGGGCATCTAACCCACAACCAGGTGGGTAAGACAGGCATCTAACCCACAACCAGGTGGGTAAGACAGGCATCTAACCCACAACCAGGTGGGTAAGACAGGCATCTAACCCACAACCAGGTGGGTAAGACGGACATCTAACCCACAACCAGGTGGGTAAGACGGGCATCTAACACCTAATCAGGAGGGTAAGATGGGCATCTTACCCAGGTTTAGACTGGATTTAGTACTGGTTTAGTCCCTGTTTTAGTTCTGGTTTAGTCCTGTTTTAGTCCTGGTTTAGACCCTCGTCCAGCTCTGTGTCCAATCAGAGCTGTGTGTCTGAGCCTCTTCCTGGTTTGTCTCCAGGAGAGCCTCTGGAGCTGCTGAAGCGTCTGGAGAGCACGGAGGTCCCTGAGAGCTACAGCGCTGAGTTTGAATGTGTGGTTTCGCGCGAGGACGCCGAGGGGACATGGTTCTTTGGCGAGAACCCTCTGACGCCCAGCAGCAAGTATGTGATGACGTCCAGGAGGGGGCGCCACTCGCTCTCTGTCAAAGACGTCAAGAAGGAAGACCAAGGAAAGTACACGTTTAAAGTAGGCGAGTTCAGCACCAGCGCCTCGCTCAAGATGAAACGTGAGTCCTGTTTAGATCGGGTCCAGACCGGGTTTAGACCGAGTCCAGGTTTAGTCCTGGTTTAGTCCTGGTTTACTCCAGATTCAGTTCTGTTGTAGTGCTGGTTTAATCCTGGTTCAGTCTTGGTTCCATCCTGGTTTAGTCCAGGTTTAGTCCTGTTGTAGTCCTGGTTTAGTTCTAATTTAGTCCTGGTTTAGTCCTGGTTTACTCCAGGTTCAGTCCTGTTGTAGTCCTGTTTTAGGTCTGATTTAGTCTTGGTTTAGCCGTGGTTTAGTCCTGGTTTAGTCCAGGTTTACTCCAGGTTCAGTCCTGTTGTAGTCCTGGTTTACAGTCCCTGACAAAAGTCTTGTCGCTTATCCATTTTGTAGAAACAAAAGCTTATAACCTGACTTTAAATTAATCGATTGGTTTTAGAAATGTCTCATATGAAAGCTAAAACCCTCCCAAATTATGCTCAATATACTAAAATAAATTTGCTTCACTGAAGAAAGATTGATCATTTAATGAACACAGAAAGGTCAGATTTTGGCAAGACAAAAGTCTTGTCGCCTTGTCATATGATGCACCCAATCCTAGATTACAGCCTCACCTGTGATCAGTTACTGATCAATCAATTAGTGGGTGTGTATAAAAAGAACCCCAGCACACCAGACCTTCACATCAACTGCAACTTGACCTCTGACAACATGCCTAAGATCCACCCTGAGACCAAAGCGTTAATTATCAAGAGGCTGAAGACCAGATCCACTGCTGAGGTGGCTGACACCTTCAATGTGTCTCAGCGTCAAGTACAAAGAATAAGAAAAAGATCTGAAAAGACTGGAGATGTTTTTGACAAGCCCAGGTCCGGCAGACCCCGCAAGACAACTGCTCGGGAGGACCATTTGTTGATTCGAAGATCCAAGGCCAGCCCCTTTTCCACTGCAGCAGAGCTCCACCAGGCCTGGTCACCTCAAGTCCCTGTGTCAACCAGAACAGTTTGTAGAATTCTGTCTCTAAATGGCCTCCATGGTCGAATCAGTGCACAGAAACCAGCACTAAACAAAAGGCAATTAAAAAACCGTGTGGCATTTGCCAAGGCCCACAGCCTGCTAAAAGGATGGACACTGGAAAAGTGGCAGAAGGTGGATTTCTCAGATGAATCCTCGGTTGAATTACATCACAGCCGCCGCAAATATTGCAGGAGACCTACTGGAGCCCGCATGGATCCAAGATTCACCCAGAAAACAGTTAAGTTTGGTGGCGGAAAAATCATGGTCTGGGGTTACATCCAGTATGGGGGTGTGCGAGACATTTGCAGGGTGGAAGGCAATATCAATAGCCTAAAATATCAAGAAGTATTAGCTACCTCTTACATTCCCAACCATAAAAGGGGTCAAATTTTGCAGCAGGATGGTGCTCCATCGCATACTTCTATCTCTACATCAAAGTTCCTCAAGGCGAAGAAGATCAAGGTGCTCCAGGACTGGCCAGCCCAGTCACCAGACATGAACATCATTGAGCATGTCTGGGGTAGAATGAAAGAGGAAGCATGGAAGGCAAAACCAAAGAATCTTGATGAACTCTGGGAGGCATGTAAGACTGCTTTCTTTGCTATTCCTGATGACTTCATCAACAAATTGTATGAATCATTGTCGAACCGCATGGATGCAGTCCTTTAAGCTCATGGAAGTCATACAAGATATTAAATATGGATCTCACAGCACCACTACTTAATTCACTGACGTTATGCAACATATTTTTGTATTTGAAGTAAATTATTTGTTCAATTTTCTGTAGGCGACAAGACTTTTGTCTTGCCAAAATCTGACCTTTCTGTGTTCATTAAATGATCAATCTTTCTTCAGTGAAGCAAATTTATTTTAGTATATTGAGCATAATTTGGGAGGGTTTTATCTTTCATATGAAACATTTCTAAAACCAATCGATTAATTTAAAGTCAGGTTATAAGCTTTTGTTTCTACAAAATGGATAAGCGACAAGACTTTTGTCAGGGACTGTAGTTCTGATTTAGTCCTGGTTTCGTCCTGTCTAACCCTCTGCTCCCTGTGCCAGTGCGCCCGGTCACCCTGATGGCACCACTCACTGACCTCACCGTGTGCGAGGGCGACATCGCTCAGATGGAAGTGCGCTTCTCCCAGGAGAACGTGGAGGGGGTGTGGCTAAAGAACGGCCAGCCAATCACGGCGTCCGACCGAGTGCACATGGTCATCGACAAAACGACACACAAACTTTTGATCGAAGACACGACAAAGAGTGACCACGCCACGTACGGCTTCAACGTGCCGTCTCATGACATCACCAGCAGCGCCAAGCTCAACGTCCAGAGTAAGAACTACTACGAGTACTACGAGTACTATGAACACTACGAGTACTACTCCTACGAGTACTACAAATACTACTACTACGAGTACTATGAGCAGTATGAATACTACGAATACGAGTACTACGAATACTACTACTACGAGTACTATGACTACTACTACTACTAGAAGTACTACGAATACTACTACTACAAGTACTACTACGAGTACGTGTACTACGAATACTACAAGTACTACGAATACTACTATGAGTACGTGTACTATGAATATGAATACTATGAGTACTACGAATACTATTACTACGAGTACTATGAATACTACTACGAATACTGCTACTACGAGTACTACAAATACTACTACGAATACAAATACTACTACTGCTACTACTACTGCTACTGCTACCATGAATACTACGAATATGAATACTACTACTATTATTGCTACTACTGCTGCCACGAATACTATGAATACTACTACTACTACTACTATTACTGCCACTGCTACTACTACTACTACTGCTACGACGAATACTATGAATACTACGAATATGAATACAAGTACTACTGCTACTACTACTACTACTACTACTACTACTACTACTACTACCGCCACTGCCACTGCCACTGCTGCTACTACTACTACTACTACAAATACTACTGTTACTGTTACTGATTTAGTCCTGGTTTAGTCCCGGTCTAGTCCTGGTCTAGTCCTGATTCAGTCCCGGTCTAACCCTGGTCTAGTCCTGGTTCAGTCCCGGTCTAACCCTGGTCTAGTCTTGGTCTAGTCCTGGTCTAGTTCCAGTCTAGACCGGGTCTACACCGGTACTAGACCTGGTCTAGTCCCGGTGTAGACCCGGTCTAGTCCTGGTTCAGTCCTGGTCTAACCCTGGTCTAGTCCCGGTGTAGACCCGGTCTAATCCTGTTTCAGTCCCGGTCCAACCCTGGTCTAGTCCTGGTTCAGTCCCAGTCTAACCCTGGTCTCTTGCAGCCATCGGGATCCTGAGTCCTCTGAAGGACATGTCTGTGGTGGAGGGCACTAAGTGTGTTCTGGAGGCGAAGATCTCGGCTCAGGATGTGAGCTCCGTGAAGTGGTTCCATGGCGAAGTCCAGATCTCGGGTTCAGACCGGATCCAAACCGTGGCCAAAGGAGCCAAGCAGAGACTGGTTCTGAACCGGACCCACGAGTCCGACCAGGGACGATACCGGCTCCTGGTGGGACGAGTGGAGAGCGCCTGCAACCTCACTGTGCAATGTAAGGACCTGTTTAGTCCTGGTTTAGTCCTGGTCTCGTCCTGCTTTAGTCCTGGTCTAGTCCTGCTTTAGTCCTGGTCTAGTCCTGCTTTAGTACTGGTTTAGTCCTGGTCTTGTCCTGGTTTAGTACTGGTTTAGTCCTCGTTTAGTCGTGGTTTAGCCCTGGTCTATTCCTGGTCTAGTCCTGATTTAGTCCTGATTCACTCCTGGTTTACTCCTGGTTTAGTCCTGTACATGTTTTGTTCTCTCAGCGGTCCAGATCCTGGTTCCGATGCAGAACCAGGAGTGTTCCGAGTCGGAGAATGTGGTGTTTGAGGTGGAGGTGTCTCATGCCGGGATCGACCCGTTCTGGACGTTTAAAGGAGCGCCACTCAAAGCCGGCGCCAAACACAAGATGGAGTCCAAGAAGAAACTGCACCTCCTGACGGTAATGAACGCCATGAAGGACGAGGAGGGCGAGTACGGTTTCGCCGCCGGCGAGAAGAGATGTGCTGCCAGCTTAACCGTCACAGGTCAGACACTGGCATCTCTCTCTGGCACAGGTGGTGCCCGCTCTAACCCTCCTTCTGTGGCACAGGTGGTGCCTGCTCTAACGCTCCCTCTGTGTGGCACACGTGGTGCCTGCTCTAACGCTCTCTCTGTGTGGCACACGTGGTGCCTGCTCTAACGCTCTCTCTGTGTGGCACACGTGGTGCCTGCTCTAACGCTCTCTCTGTGTGGCACACGTGGTGCCTGCTCTAACGCTCTCTCTGTGTGGCACACGTGGTGCCTGCTCTAACGCTCTCTCTGTGTGGCACACGTGGTGCCTGCTCTAACGCTCTCTCTGTGTGGCACACGTGGTGCCTGCTCTAACGCTCTCTCTGTGTGGCACACGTGGTGCCTGCTCTAACGCTCTCTCTCTGTGGCACAGGTGGTGCCCGCTCTAACGTTCTCTCTGTGGCACAGGTGGTGCCCGCTCTAACGTTCTCTCTGTGGCACAGGTGGTGCCCGCTCTAACCCTCTCTCTGTGTGGCACACGTGGTGCCTGCTCTAACGCTCTCTCTCTGTGGCACACGTGGTGCCTGCTCTAACGCTCTCTCTCTGTGGCACAGGTGGTGCCCGCTCTAACGTTCTCTCTGTGGCACAGGTGGTGCCCGCTCTAACGTTCTCTCTGTGGCACAGGTGGTGCCTGCTCTAACGCTCTCTCTGTGTGGCACACGTGGTGCCTGCTCTAACGCTCTCTCTCTGTGGCACAGGTGGTGCCCGCTCTAACGTTCTCTCTGTGGCACAGGTGGTGCCCGCTCTAACGTTCTCTCTGTGGCACAGGTGGTGCCCGCTCTAACCCTCTCTCCATGGCACAGGTGGTGCCTGCTCTAACGTTCTCTCTCTGGCACAGGTGGTGCTATAAAGAAGCCTCTCAGAGACCTGGTGGTGGCGGACTCGCAGACGGCGGTGTTGGCGTGTGAGGTGGCAAACCCTTTGTCCCAGGGCCAGTGGCTGAAGGACGGAACGCCAGTCGACTTCAGCGAGAATGTCCAGAGCCAAACCGATGGCGCCGTTCGCCGACTCGTCATCAACATCACCAAGGCAACCGACATCGGCGAATACACCTACCAGGTCGCCACTTCCAAAACCTCCGCCACGCTCCGGGTCGAGGGTGAGTCCTGGTTCAATCCTGCTTCAGTCCTGCTTCAGTCCTGGTTTAGTCCTGCTTTAGTCGTGCTGTAGTCCTGCTTTAGTCCTGGTTTAGTCCTGCTTTAGTCCTGCTGTAGTCCTGCTTTAGTTCTGCTTTAGTTCTGCTGTAGTCCTGGTTTAGTTCTGCTTTAGTCCTGGTTTAGTCCTGGTTTAGTCCTGGTTTAGTCCTGCTTTAGTCCTGCTTTAGTCCTGGTTTAGTCCTGCTTTAGTCCTGCTTTAGTCCTGTTTTAGTCTTGCTTTAGTCCTGCTGTAGTCCTGCTATAGTCCTGGTATAGTCCTGGTTTAGTCCTGCTTTAGTCCTGCTTTAGTCCTGCTTTAGTCCTGCTTTAGTCCTGCTTTAATTTTCTCTCTGACACAGCGGTGAAGGTGAAGAAGACGCTCCGTAACCTGACGGTGGTGCAGACTCAGGAGGCGGTGTTCAGTGTGGAGCTGACCCATGAGGATGTCCGAGGAGCTCAGTGGATCAAAAATGGAGTCGAACTCGTGCCCGGTGACAAATACGCCATCACCACAGAGGGCGCTGTCCACACGCTCACCATCCGCAACTGCACCACCAACGACGAGTCCGTCTACTCCTTCAAACTGGGCAAACTATCGGCCAACGCCAGGCTCAACGTGGAGAGTGAGTACAACAACACACGCACACACACACACACACACACACACACACACACTGTTCCACCTTGTGATGTCATGAAGTGGTAGTTTCCAAGTGAACAGCTCCTTTTACCTTTAGTTCAGTAGAGATCGACAATTCCAGGACTGAAATGATCCAAATGATTCTAGTGAAGGTGTGTGGAGTTTAAAAGCACAGTGGAGCACTTCCTGTATCACCACATGATGACATCACAAGGTGGAACAGAGTGTTTTCATTTTGAGAGAAGAACTCGTGTTAAATCTGCAGGTTTGTGTGTTAAACATGTGAATGAAACAAAACACAACAGAGGTCAGAGGATTGGGACGTATGGGACCTATGAGCCCTCTGAGGTGGTCTTTATGACATGATGGAGATGTTGGTGGGAGGTGGTCTTTATGACATGATGGAGATGTTGGTGGGAGGTGGTCTTTATGACATGATGGAGATGTTGGTGGGAGGTGGTCTTCATGACATGATGAAGATGTTGGTGGGAGGTGGTCTTCATGACAGGATGGAGATGTTGGTGGGAGGTGGTCTTCATGACATGATGAAGATGTTGGTGGGAGGTGGTCTTCATGACAGGATGGAGATGTTAGTGGGATCTTCATGACAGGATGGAGATGTTGGTGGAAGTCTGGAGCTCTCTGATCACACGTTCTAACTCCAGCTCTCACCTTTTCAGCCATAAAGATACTGAAGAAACCGAAAGATGTGACTTCGCTGCTGGGCGCCGCTGCAGTCTTCGAGCTCGGTCTGTCCGAGGACGACATTCCTGTCACATGGATGTTCCAAAACAAGGAGTTGGAATCTGGAGATGCATACCGGATCACGTCTGACAAGAAGAACCATAAACTCATTGTCCAGAACGTGGACCGCACCAAAGAGGGAGAGTACACGGCCAAGGTGGGGCATCTGCAGGCCAGCGCCAGGCTCACAGTGGAGTGTAAGTACTACTACTACTACTACTACTACTACTGCTAATACTGCTACTACTACCACTACTACTACTACTATAAACTAAAGAGTCCACAACTTTAGTCCTGGTTTAGTCCTGTTTTAGTCCAGCCTTAGTCCTGTTTTAGTCCTGTTTTAGTCTAGCCTTAGTCCTGGTTTAGTCCTGGTTTAGTCCTGTTTTAATCTAGCCTTAGTCCTGGTTTAGTCCTGTTTTAGTCTAGCCTTAGTCCTGGTTTAGTCCTGGTTTAGTCCTGTTTTAGTCTAGCCTTAGTCCTGGTTTAGTCCTGTTTTAATCTAGCCTTAGTCCTGGTTTAGTCCTGGTTTAGTCCTGTTTTAGTCTAGCCTTAGTCCTGGTTTAGTCCTGGTTTAGTCCTCACACCTCCTCTCTCCTCAGCCCTGCGTGTGACCAGGCCTCCTCGCCCGGTGGAGATCTTTGAGACCCAGTCCGCGGCCCTGGAGGTGGAGGTGTCTCACCTAAACGTGCCGTCGCTATGGAAACGAAATGGCGCCGAGCTGGAGGTCAGCGAGAAGTTCAGGATCAGCAGCTCTGGAAAGTCCCACACTCTGAGGATCATGAACGCCTCACGAGAAGACCAGGGAGACTACAGCTTCATCTGCGGCAGTGACAGCGTGAGCGCCAGGGTCACCATTAAAAGTAAGCAGAGGTTTAGACCTGGTTTAGACCTGCTTTAGTCGTGGTTTAGACCTGGTTTAGTCCTTTTATAGTCCTGCCTTAGACCTGGCTTAGTCCTGGTTCAGTCCTGTATTAGACCCGGGTTTAGTCCTGGTTTAGACCCTGGTTTAGTCCTGGTTTAGACCCTGGTTTAGTCCTGGTTTAGACCCGGTTTAGTTCTGGTTTAGACCTGGTTTAGTCCTGGTTCTAACCCTCTCCTCTCCTTCAGCGGTGGAGATCACTCAGCCCCTGTCGGACATCAACGCTCAAGCTAAAGACACGGTGACGTTTGAGGCAATGGTGAATGTGGAGAACATCCCGTACAGATGGTTGAAGAACGGTGTGGAGATCCGCTCCACTGACCGGTGCCAGGCGCGCTGCAAACAGCTGAACCACACCCTGAGTCTGAGGAACGTGCACTTTGGAGACAACGCAGAATACAGCTTCTGTGCCGGGTCCGCCAAGAGCAGTGCCAAGCTGTTTGTGGAGGGTAAGAGTTTAGTTTTCATTGTTATTTTGACCCGTGTTTTCAGGTCATGTGGTGGAGTTTGGTGTTAGGTTTAGTTTTCATTGTTAACGTTTTTAAACCTGTGTTTTCAGCTCGTGTGGTGGAGTTCACGAAGCAGCTGAAGGACCTGAAGATCACAGAGAAGAAACGCGCCACATTTGAGTGTGAAGTGAACGAACCCAACATTCAGGTCATGTGGATGAAGGATGGACAGGAGCTGGAGATGTCCGACAGGTGAGGGAGCGCTTTAGTCCTGGTTTAGTCCTGGTTTAGACCTGGTTTAGTCCTGGTTTAGTCCTGGTTTAGTCCTGGTTTAGTCCTGGTTTAGTCCTTGTTCTGACCTGGTTCAGTCCTGGTTTAGTCCTCGTTCTGACCTGGTTCAGTCCTGGTTTAGTCCTTTTTTGACCTTTGCTCTCCTGCAGGTATAAAATGAGCTCGGATAAGTTTGTGCACAGACTGGTCTTTCCGTCTGTGCGTCTGTCTGACGCTGGCGAGTACACGGCAGTGGCGGGCGCCAGTATGAGCCTGGCTCACCTCACCGTGGAGGGACGTGACGTCAAGATCAACGATCCCGCCACGCATGAAGTCATTGTGAGTACAGACCTGCTTTAGGCCTGCTTTAGACCTGGTTTAGACATGATTTAGACCAAGGCCGGGCTGGTGTCAAATCGCCCTGAGATTACAGCGGAGGGAGCCTGGCCCCTCCCTAACCCCCTCGCAGCTTTGTACCCCCGACCGGGTGGGCGGGTCCGTTGTATAAGCGCCGTCAGTGGCTGCAGGATCCGGATGCTGTCTTGCCTGAGTTGGACTTTCTTACTCCTCTCCCCTCCCCTGTTGCTAGTCCTGTGAAATGTTTGTACTGTGTTTTGACTATGTTGCTGATGCTCGGAGGTGTTTTTATTTTGTGCATTCATTCCATATGATGCCCCTGTCAGGAGCACGGTCTGGGGTTGATTCACTTTAGTTTTTTTCTCCCCCCCCCCCCCCCCGTCCTCATGTGATGCTGTATTTTGTTTATTTCTACTGGAATTTCCCCACTGTGGGACTAATAAAGGCATATCTTATCTTATCTTATCTTATCTTAACTTAGACCCGAACAAGACCTGGTTTAGAGCTTTTTTAGACCTTGGTTCAAATCTGGTTTAGTCCTGGTTCAGACCCTCTTTAGTCCCAGTTTAGACCTGATTTAGTCCTGGTTCAGACCCGGTTTAGTCCAGTCTCTTTATAGACCGTCTGTTGTCCTCAGGTGGTGGAGAAGCAGAGGGCGACCTTTGAGCTGGAGGTGAATGAGGAGGAGGTGGAGGGACGCTGGGCGAGAAACGGTGTCCAGATAAACTTTGGGTCTGAGGAACGTCTAAGCTACGTCACCATCCGAAAGCTCCACCGCCTCACCATCTCCGAGACCTACCGCAGTGACGCCGGAACCTACACCTTTTACGCTGGAAAGAACAGCCGCGAGCTCCACCTCACCGTTAGGCGTGAGTCCTGCTTTAGACCTGCTTTAGACCTGCTTTAGACCTGCTTTAGACCTAGTTTAGACCTGGTTTAGACCTGCTTTAGACCTGGTTTACTCCTGCTGTAGTCCTGGTCTAAACTCATCTGTCTTCTGTCCCAGTCCCTGAGCCTCCAGAGATCATGAGACACATGTCTCCGGTGGACGTGACCGCGGGGAAGCCCATTCGCTTCTCGGTGCAGGTGAGCGGTCTGCCGGCGCCGCAGGTCACATGGTACAGAGAAGGCTCCTCATTGGACGCCTCAAACAAAATCAAGTTCATGCACGACGTGAACGAGCACACACTGCTGCTCCTGGAGGTGGCACCAGAGGACTCAGGGATGTACAGCGCTGAAGCTCGCAACGACTACGGCGAAGCTACGAGCTCCGCCGTGCTCAATGTCACAGGTGAGATATTACCCGCCCCCGTACAGGTGAGACATATATAACACCCCCGTACAGGCGAGACATGTATAACACACCTGTACAGGCGGGACATGTATAACACACCTGTACAGGCGGGACATGTATAACACACCTGTACAGGCGGGACATGTATAACACACCTGTACGACCAGAGTAGGATACACTGCACTCAAATACATGTAATGTAATATAAATACTGTAATATAATTTAGTGTTTAAACATACACATTTATACCCCTCCTCCTCTCCCCCCTCTCTCCTCCTCTCTCCTCCCCTTTCCTCCTGCTCTCAGTCCCGGTCCACGCCGAAGTCGCCCGTGTGACTCCACCTTCTCTGCTGGTTCCTCTCAGAGACGTGCTCGTGGCTGAAGGACGCACAGCCAACTTCCAGTGTGCTGTCTTTGGAGATGGTCAGTACCACCATAGTCCTGGTTTAATCCTGGTTCAGTCCCAGTTCAGTCCTGGTCTCTCTCTTGCAGATCTGTCTGTATCATGGTTCTTAAACTCTCGTGAGCTCCAGGACTCAGCGGAGGTGCACATGTCTCGCTCAGGTGAGACATTCTACCTGAGCGTGTCCAAAGTGCAGCTCCATCATGAAGGCGAGATCTCCTGCGTTGTCTCCAACGCCGCCGGAGCCGTGACCTCGGCTGCCACGCTCAACATTGATGGTGAGAACTGCCCCAGGACCGGTCTAGTGCTGGTCTGGGCCCATCTGGTCCTGCTTTAGTCCTGGTTTAGTCCTGGTTTAGACCTGGGTTAGTCCTGGTTTAATCCTGGGTTAGTTCTGGTTTAGTCCTGGTTTAGGCCTGCTTTAGTCCTGGTTTAGACCTGGTTTAATCCTGGGTTAGTCCTTGTTTAATCCTGCTTTAGATCTGGGTAAATCCTGGTTTAATCCTGGTTTAGACCTGGGTAAATCCTGGTTTAATCCTGTTTAGTCCTGGTTTAGTCCTGGTTTAGACCTGGGTAAATCCTGGTTTAATCCTGGTTTAGTCCTGGTTAAGTCCTGGTTTAGACCTGGTTTAATCCTGGGTTAATCCTGGTTTAGTCCTGGTTTAGACCTGGTTAAATCCTGGGTTAGTCCTTGTTTAATCCTGCTTTAGATCTGGGTAAATCCTGGTTTAATCCTGGTTTAGACCTGGGTAAATCCTGGTTTAATCCTGTTTAGTCCTGGTTTAGTCCTGGTTTAGACCTGGGTAAATCCTGGTTTAATCCTGGTTTAGTCCTGGTTTAGTCCTGGTTTAGTCCTGGTTTAGTCCTGGTTTAGACCTGGTTAAATCCTGGTTTAATCCTGGTTTAGACCTGGGTTAGTCCTAGTTTAATCCTGGTTTAGTCCTGGTTTAATCCTGGGTTAGTCCTTGTTTGTTTCCAGGCTGTTTTTGTTTGTTCTTATCGTCAGTAGGAACAATCGACCAATCACAGCTCTCCTCTGTCCTCATGAGGACAGTTCAAAAGGACACTAGTCTCTGAATCGAGACCTAAGACCTGGGTTGAGACCTAAGACCTGGGTCTAGTTCTGGTCTATATCTGGTCTAGTCCAAACAGAAGATGAGACTGAAGGAGCCGTCTTTGAGGATCTTTTTCATCATCATCTGAGACTCAGAAAATCATGTTTTTGTGGAAATGTCCTTTTGTCTTTTTTACCCCTCCCTCATCCTTCTCCTCCTCTCCTCTCTTCCCTGTTATCTTGTTTGCTGTCAATTTGTTTATATGTGATAAGTTCCTTCTTCTCCCTCTCTCCCCCTCTCCTCCTCCCTCTCTCCTCCTCCCTCTCTCCGTCGTTGTAACTCTCTCTGTCTCTCTCTTGTCGTCAGTCCCGCCGTTGTCCTCTGAGGTCTCACATTTTGAGCTCAGTCAAACGCAGACCTCTGGATCGTTTGAGCTGTCTCAGTCTCAGAGCTACACTTCGGTCTCTGTGGAGCACGTGGAGCAGAACCTGTTCTCCTCCTCGCTCTCCTCCTCACTCTCCTCCTCGGTCTCATCAGTCCTTCACAGCTCTGGTCTGGAGACCTTTAGCTCAGAGCTGATCTTTGGAGCAGCTCCTCGTCTGGTGGAGGACATGGAGGACGTGTGTGTCTCCGCGGGGGAGGAAGCCCGGTTTCAGTGCTCCTTCGTGGGCTTCAATGCCGTGGAGTGGGCCCATAATGGCGCCCGAATGGCCCCGGACTCAGACCGGGTCCGGACCTTCAGCTCTGGTCCCGGCGTTGGTTTGGTGATCGCGGCGGTGAGGCCGGACGATCAGGGCGTGTACCGGTGCACGGCGGCTAACACTAATGGCAGCAGCTCCGCGTCGGCTCGTCTCACGCTCCAAGGTCAAAGCTGATGTGTGTTCTGTGTGACCTCTGACCTCCTCATCACCTCCTCTCCACCTCCACCGTCTGCTCCATCAAACCAGCCACCATCTGTCCTTCTCCTCCTCCATCCCTTCCTCAATCCCTTGCTTCAGGGGGCCCAATGTCCATGTCTGCGTCCCTCTCTCCACTAACCTCTGTTTCACCCTCCCTCTTCCCTTTCTCCATCGCTTAATCATTTTCACTACTGATCCTTAGCAGCTGATGTCATCCACATTATCTGGGGCTGCCGTGCTAACTGTAAGCACTGCTGTGTCTGAAGTTCTGTTAAACTTTAATTTGAGTTTTATATTAACACAATCTGACCATAAAGATCTGAACTCCAACAGGTGAGCCGATCTGTGTCCCT
Organism: Taenioides sp. WSHXM2023; assembly: GCA_029959045.1. Classification (NCBI taxonomy): domain Eukaryota; kingdom Metazoa; phylum Chordata; class Actinopteri; order Gobiiformes; family Gobiidae; genus Taenioides; species Taenioides sp. WSHXM2023. The sequence continues at coordinate 153,482 of CM057099.1, forward strand.
CCCAAATCACATCACAGTCAGAAGCTAGCATTAGCATTAGCATTAGCATTAGCCAACAGTTTTTCAGTGAGTCACTCTCACCATTTAGTTGAAAATCAAACTCCTAAACAGGACCATGAACGCTCGGACTGATCACTTTTTTCAGTTTTCAGATGATCTTAAGTCAGTCAGTGTTTGCTAATGTGTGCACTGTGTCACCGTGGTAACTGCTGAACATTCTACCATAGAGATATAAGAACACTCCCAGTGTGATGTTACTGCAAATTATCGATTCATCTTCCTTTTCACTGACCCCTCTCCTCTCACTTCTGTCACATCCGTGTGGACTTCACGATATAGATCAGATCAGTTCTATGGATCACATTCTACTTTACCATGAACGTTAAGTTATTCTAAATATGTCCCACTATCGGTATCAGCTGCTAATCTTATATTATCATATTAACATTAATACAATATATATCACATTATCACATTAACACATGAATGAGGATTTAACATTATCACATTATCACATTATAACACATCTTGAAGGAGGTTTTTAGATCTCGTAATCCTTTTATGGAACAGGGGCTAAATTAGAGAATACTTCATTATTTACAAAGGCACAGCTGAAACTGTATCAATGAAAATCATTCAAACATTAAAAGATCAGTGTTGGGAAGAGGGCTGTATCGGATCGGTATCAGTAAGTGAAATATAAAAAATAAATAAATAAATAAAATCCAAAGCCTCACCCCCTCACTGCTGCCCCCTGCTGCATAGAACCATGTAACCCCCCCAACCCCAGTGTGCCAGTGTGCCCCCTGCTGTTAACCCTGTGTACTACCGTCCTGTCTGGGTGTCTATGCCCCGTGTCTATGCCCCCTGTGCCTCCTGCTGTTAACCCTGTGTACTACCGTCCTGTCTGGCCCTGACTGACTTCTAACTTTGTCCCACCCAGATTTACGACCAACCCTCTCTTCAGAAACCCCCATTTCTGCCGATTCTGTCCCCCAAACTGTCCCCCAAGTCTCCGCACTACACGGAGCTCTGCGGAAATTTAACCCACAACCACCTGAGCCCAAACCAGACCCGGACCACGTCTCTGTCCTGGAGGAGACCCTGCAGACGTGGCTCTTCTTTCCCGACTCAGAGCCTCCGCGTTGGGCAGACTTTGTGGTGAAAGTACCCCCTGAGCTACTGCGGCGCTCGGGGGCAAAGCGGGCGTCTGCCGCGTTAATGCTCTGGTTTTACAATCGGATCAACATGGACGACTTTTACGCCAACAGTCTGGGGCCTAAAGGTCTGAACCTGCATGGCTCTTTTAGGAAGTCTTTTTTTCACCAAACCTTCACCAGTAAAACGCCGACACTTAAAGGACTGTCTCACTCACTCTGAGCAGAAGCAGGACCAGAGAAAAGCATGGCAGACTTCACCAAACCAGCGCCCAACCAGAGGAGACGCGATGGCACTGAGGGCACTGAGGGCACTGAGGGCACTGAGGACAGGAGCTTAAAGGGGCACAATCAGATCACAGAGGCTAACCACTCTGCCACTCTGCTTTTGTGACGCGTGAACAGGCAAAGACATTGTAATCCTCTGAACTGCTGAACAGCCCACATAAACCAGGACTAAACCAGAACTAAACCAGGGCTAAGGCAGGAATACAGGACTAAACCAGGTTTAATAAAGGTCTAAACCAGGACTAAAGTAGGACTAAAGCAGGTCTAAACCAGGACTAAAGTAGGACTAAAGCAGGTCTAAACCGGGACTAAAGCATGTCTAAACCAGGACTAAAGTAGGACTAAAGCAGGTCTAAACCGGGACTAAAGTAGGACTAAAGCAGGTCTAAACCGGGACTAAAGCATGTCTAAACCAGGACTAAAGTAGGACTAAAGCAGGACTAAAGCCTTTGATCACATTATTCTTTTTACTGTACCACACCAAAGCTCTGTGATTGGCCCGTGCGTGGTGACATCATCCGAAACACAGTAGTACCGTTAATAACAGCAGCCTCCTGTCCCAGTCTGTCATCAGAGCCCGGTCCGGTCCCGTCTCCTCTGGTCCACTTTGGCCCGGTCCACTTTGGCCCGGTTCAGTTTATATGGAGCACGACTAACTGCGTCCTGCACCATGATAAACGCGTGTGGATTTTTATGGTGATTTTAACCTAGTTTTCTGTGTTTTTTTTTTTTTTTTTTTTTACAGTAACTGAAGTGGAGGGAAAACCATCAGCTCAGGCACCAGAGGATAAAGGTACATCTCTCAGAACACATGATTTTGGGCCCAAGAATGTTCCGCAATACATCTTTTTACAGCTCCTGCAACGCACAAATGGACCCCTGTGAGCTTTAATCGATGTTTTAATGTTCCTCCTCAAAAACACACGTTTGAGTAGCCCTTTATTATTAGTCTGTCTTCATCTCCAAAGCTCCAAACGCTCTGTTCCACCTTGTGATGTCATCATGTGGTAGTTTTCAAGTGAACAGCTCCTTTTACCTTTGGTTCAGTCGAGACTGGCAATGATCTGAAAGTCTGAAATTATCCAGTAATTCTAGTGAAGATACATGGGGATTAAAAGCACTTCAAAACCAGGACTAAAGCAGGACTAAACCAGGACTAAGCCAGGTCTAATACAGGACTAAACCATAACTAAGGCAGGTCTAAACCAGGACTAAAGCAGGTCAAAACCAGGACTAAACCAGTTCTAAAGCGGGTCTAACCCAGGCCTAAACCAATTCAAAACCAGGACTAAACCTGACAATGATCTGAATGTCTGAAATTATCCAATAATTCTAGTGAAGATACATGGTGTTTAAAAGCACTTCCTGTATCACCACATGATGACATCACAAGGTGGAACAGAGTGTTTTCAGTTTGAGAGAAGAACTCGTGTTAAATCTGCAGGTTTGTGTGTTAAACATGTGAATGAAACAAAACACAACTCCAAGTGTGACGAGGAAACGACATTAGGACATGACTTGAAGAGTCCATTTTGTGGAACCTTTAAGATTGAATGTAAAATAAGTTCACTTCAGGAGGTTTTCTACAGCTTTCAGACCAAGTGGGACCAAACACACTACATGTCTTTAAGAGCCACAAGTGTGTGTATTATTGTGTATTATGTGTATTATTGTGTGTGTAGTGATGGAAATGTTTGAATGTGAATGTTGTACTTTCATAATGTGTTATAGAGACAGCTGCAAACATCTCCTGAGTTTGTGTCCTTTAACTTATATTTTTTTTTACAGACAGTATGATACTGGCAAATAGGGCTGCATAATTTATCAATCAGATGCCCTCCCCGTGTACAGAAGGCAGGGCTGTGTAGTGAGTGGGGAGTTAGGGGCTAGGGGGAACATTCGGACACAGTCAGAGAGATTGGTCTGGATTTCAAAACATACATTAAAATATTATATATATGTTTCCATCTTAAATTGTGCAGCCCTATCAGAAGCTTACTCGAGTTTCCTGTCTCTGTCTCTGTGGCTCTGTCTATGTCTGTCTGTGTCTCTGTGACTCTCTTTTTGTGTCTCTGTCTTGGTCTGTGTCTCTCTGTGTCTCTCCATCTTTCTGTCTCTGTGACTCTATGGCTCTCTGTTTGTGTCTCTATCTCTCTCTCTGTCTATCTCTGTGACTCTCTCTGTCTCAGTCTGTGTCTCTCTGTTTGTCTCTCTCTCTGTCTATTTCTGTGACTCTCTGTCTCAGTCTGTGTCTCTCTGTTTGTCTCTCTCTCTCTGTCTGTCTCTGTGTCTGTGTCTCTGTCTATGTCTAACCCTGGTCTCATCTCATCAGTGATCGACCCCAAAGACAAACCTGACCCTCGGCCCAAACGCGTCACCTCGTCTCTGGAGCGAAAGAGAGAGAGACCGTCCTTCCTCACAGAACTGTCCCGTAGCGTCTCTGCGATCTTTGGCGAATCGTTCAGGTTTACCGTCCGAGCCGCCGGGTTCCCCAAACCCACCGTGACCTGGTTTCACGACGGAAACAACATCAGCTCCTCGTCTCTGTACGAATTCACTCATGAGAAAGAGGAGTTCTGCCTTGTGATCCGTGAGGTACGCGCGGAGCATGGCGGCGAGTACGCGTGCACGCTTAGCAACAGGTTCGGGCAGGCCATGTGTAAGTCCTATTTAAACGTGGAGGTGAGAGAGACGTGTAAACCACCATTGTTTACCAAAACCATTCAGAACGTGCAGGTTTCTGAAGGAGCGGAGGCCATGTTTGGCTTTGTCGTCATGGGAACGCCGCTCCCTGAAGTCACATGGTTCAGGGGAAACTCTCAGCTTCACCCGAGTGCGCTCCATGTGATAGTGGTGAACGCGGACGGCAGCGGGTTTTTGAGTGTTAAAACTGTGAAAGCCGAAGATGGTGGCGTTTACGTGTGCAAGGCTGTTAACTCATTTGGCGAAGCGTCGTGCAGTGGCGAGCTCCTGGTTATGGCAAAGAGGAGTTCCGCGCTGAAGATTTCACTGACGGGACAAAGCGAAACACAAACGAACCGCGAGCGTTCGGACCAAATGATCTACACCATCAGCACAGACGACCGCCAGATCATACAGAGCGAAGAAGTGCAGGCACTAACTGGCGTGGACGTGTTAGCAGCGACGCTACACAAAGAAACCCTAATGCAACAAGCTGCGGTGCTACAGTCCCACACGATACAGGAACGCGTATCACCAGCGCCGCTGACACATCCGGAATCTTCCATCGCGACTCAGGGAAAACAGCTGCGAATGTCAACGTTTGTGTCCTCCATCGAAGAACAGCAGAAGATTCTGGAGCAGCATTCGGAGAGGATCCTGAGTCCAGAGATTGCTGAGGTTTGTCTCATAAAAGAGGAGAGGTCCAAACTGATGTCTGCTTCATCTGAGGAGGTGGTTCCTTTGAGCAGCGTGAAGGCTGAGCTGCTCAAAGACATCGCTCCAGAACAAACAAATGTCTCCAAGGAAATGCGCCACATCCTGAGCTTGCCGCAGGTCATGTCTGCTTTACCAATTCAAGATGAGGCACTGGGGCAGGTGTACCGCCCCCTAGAGGAAACCAGCTTCAGAGTCACAGAGGGGCTAAAGATTTTGTATTCGGCTCAAACTTCAGAACAGATGCTGCTAACGGAAAGTCACGCCAAGACGATTCAAGAAGCGGATAAACCCACAAAGCCTCAGATTCGAAAAGAGGCGTTTAAACTTACAGTGGCTCCGGTGAGTCAGACCCAGACAGAGCTTTACAAAGAGGAAATGTTTGACATGTTCAGACCAGAGCAGGAGAAAGTCGCTCACATGAAGGACTTAGACCTCAAATTTGCTGTGAATGTGGAGGAGAGGCATGAGATTCAGGCCGAACAGCAGGGGGCAGTACAGAGTCTGGAGACAGGCGTGAGTGTGCAGGTTCAGAGGGAGGAGGAGAGAGTGCTAAAGCTACAGGTTAGCTCCAAACACGACATCTACGAAGCGGAGGGGAGGTTTAGTGCTGAAAGACCTCATCTGGAGAAAGCAGAGGCAATGAAAAGTCCGGTGATTTTACAAACGGTGACGCAAGACGAACAGCGAACTTTAGTGTTCGAGAAATCAGACGAGATCAGCGAAAAACCGAGCATGGAATTAGCTCACGTCATGAAAGAGTCACCGCAAAAGAAGCATGTGCAGTGTGTCCATTCTCCGACCGTTTTACCAAAAGAAAACGTGATAAAAGAGGCAAAAACTGCATTTACAGCAAATTCGAAAGTAGAACGGGCTCGGAAAATTGCAGCGATTTCTAAAGAACGACAAGAGCTAAAGGCGGAGCGTGAGGAGGAGCTAAAAGTCTCTGTTTCAGGCGTTAGACCCGAGATTCGTATAGAAGCGAAACCGGTAAATGTACTTCCTGTGTCTGTTTCCGTGACGCAGTTGTCCAAAGAGTCTCCATTCGTTAGTGACGTGAAGCAACAGCGGGCAATGGTGCAAAAAGAGGAATTCTGGAACATTCTACAGCCCCTAAACGTGACAGAGACCCGCGCTTTAGAGGAGGGGCATACGGATGACCTCACAGCAGAGGCGGAGTTTAAAACCGTCGTCAAAACTGAGCCGAAAATTCCCAAACATCCGATTTTTATCGAGGAGAAAGCGGTGGCGACAGAGAGCTGCGTAGTTTTGGACGCGGCCGAGGAGGATTATGCATTTCAGATTCAGGAGGGACAGGAAGTGCGGCGGTCTGTGGTGCTGGAGGAGAGACAGGTGCTTTTAGGAGAGAGGTTTGAGGAGATACGAAAGTCTGAGCAGCAAAATGTGAGTGCCGTCCAGCAAAAGAAAGATCTTTTATTTGTGCATGAAACGCTAGACTCTGCAGCGCTGTTTAAAGAGCTGCATTTCCACATTCAAATTCCAAAAACATCAAAGGGAAACTTGAAGCAGCAGGTCAAAGAGGCGCTATTGTCCGCCGTTGCACAAGAGCAGCGTGTCGTGCTAGCTGACGTTGTGAACGCGCTGAAACCAACTGAAATACAGGAAGTGCACGTCACCAAACAGCCACAGCACACTGCGTTCTCCTACCTCATCACAACGCCGGGACATCCCATTGAAATCATGCTCACCTTAGATAGCGAGTATCCACAAAAAGCAGAACTCAAATCTGAACTGCAGGTGGCGCTACATGCTCTACTCTTCCGCGATCAACAAAGTCTAACGTCCGAACAACCGCATCGAATCCAAGCCAAAAATAAACTGCAAAAGGCAAATATTGCCCCGGAAACAACGAAAAAACAGATGCAGTCGACCGTGGTGAAGGAGCTGACGATTGAAGAGAGCGCAGTAACGTTACAGAGCGAAAACATGCAAAAGGCCAGGCTCAAAACTGAAACTAAAGTGTCTTTTCAAACCGCAATAAAGCTTGAGCGTGAAGAGTTAATCTCTGAGGACGTTATCATCAGCGAAATGTCGAAAACACCATCAGATTTGCCCACTATCGAAGACCCGCTACAGGATGTGTTTACAGAGGAAAACGGAACAGCCGTGTTTAAATGTACAGTCAGAAATGCCACAAAAACAAGGTGGTTTCTGAGCGGCGACGAGGTGGCGCCGGGCCGAGGGCTGAGGAGCTCCAGAGACGGCGACACGTTCTGTTTGGAGATCGGAAAAGTGTCCAAAGGGAAGGACGGCGCAAAGGTGGAGCTGCAAGCGATGAACCAGAGAGGAACAGTCCATACCACGGCTCGACTGACTGTGGTCCAGAGAGGTTCTGACCCATCCACACCTCATGGTCTAACCTCAGTCTGTGGAACCTCAGATCCTGACCCTGAAGGAGCACAAATATGAAAAACTGTAGACAACATCATCACACATATTTGTGTTCTGTGAGCTTCAGGGTTAGTACAGGATCGGTCCAGGGTTGTTCCATCTCTGAGATTCCACAGACATTCCTTCACATTCCACTCTGGCGTTTGTTTAACTTTTTCACCTCATCCATTCCACAGGATCTACCAGAAACTGCTCCATGTTTTCACTTTTACCCATGTCTGTCCATATTCACTCTTTCAGCAGAATCACGTCCATCACCTGAGCCTAACCCTGACCTTTAACCTCGACCCTGACCTGTAACCCTAACCCTGACCTTCATCTTAACCGTCTCTGAGCTCTCAACTCAACTCTCATTTTCAGCTTCAGATCTAAACCACCTTCTGTCCACAGATCACCTCCATCAGCGTCACTCAAGAACATATGTGGCATTATAGACCTATTTAAAACCTGGTTTAGACCCAGTTTAGACCTGGTTTAGTCCTGGTTTAGACCTGGTTTAAACTCAGTTTAGACCTGGTTTAGTCTTGGTTTAGACCTGGTTTAGTCCTGGTTTAGACCTGGTTTAGTCCTGGTTTAGACCTGGTTTAGATCTGGTGTGGACCTGGTATAGACCTGGCTTAGTCCCGGTTTAGTTCAGGTTTAGACTTGGTTTAGTCCCGGTTTAGACCTGTTTTAGACATGGTTTAGACCCAGTTTAGTCCCTGGTTTAGTCCTAGTTTAGCCCTGGGTTAGACCTGGTTTAGTCCTGGTTTAGACCTGGTTTAGTCCTGATATAATTCCATATATCTTGAGCCGTAAACATTCCTTCCACCTCATCCTTTCTGACCTTTCTCTTTCTCTCTTTGTCTGTTTTACACAAACTCACTTCCTTCTGTCTTTTCCTTTTCCAGTGAAGCCCGTTTTCCGTCACCATATTTCTCCGGTGGAAATAAACATCGGAAACCTGGCAAAATTTGAGTGTGAGACGGAAGATGCTCCGAACGTGACCTTCAAATGGTTTAAAGATGGAAAACAGCTGAAGGAGGGAGAACGAGTTCGCATCATCAGCAGAGTTAGCTCCTCCTCCCTCGAGCTGCTCAGCGCTGCGAAAGACGATGGTGGCGAATACATGTGCCGAGCGTCCAATCAGCACGGCTCTGATGAATGCTCCGCCCCCCTGCACGTTACAGGTAGGACACGCCCACTCACATGTGCTCACCTGAGTCTCAGAGAAAGACTCAGATTTTAGACTTTTTCTTACTTTTTTTTTTCAAATGAGAAATGAAATTTCAAATGAGACAATGAGACAAACTTTGGGGTGCTGTAGTTTGGCTGGTTAACGCTGACATTAGATTCCATTGTGGTTTATTTTGGTGTTTTGGTGTTTCTCACACTTAACCAAATGAGTGGAAGTGTAAGGGCTGGCTGCTGTACTGCTGCTGTAAACGAGTTTCAAATGAGTTTCAAATGGTGCAGTCATGTTTAAAGTGATGCAGCCAGTTCAGGTCTTTCACATTGTCTTCTGGTTTTGGTGTTTTTGGTGATTAATGAATCATCGTAGTTGGAGTTTTGGTTTTAATGTGACTTTATGAAATGGCAGACACTGTTTGGACAAACGTCTGATTTAGATGATTCTGGAGGCCACACATTTGAAAGTACTGGTGCTGGTTTGCTCCTCTGCTCTCCTCCACTCTCCTCTGCTCTGCTCTCCCCTGTCTCTGACCCCCTCCTCTGACCCTCTCCCCTGTCTCTGACCCCCTCCTCTGACCCTCTCCCCTGTCTCTGACCCCCTCCTCTGATATTGTCCTGTCTTTCTGACCCTCTCCTCTGTTTCTGACCCTCTCCTGTGTTTCTGACCCTGTAGAGAAGTGTGCTCCGGTCTTTGTGTCTAAGCCGGACAGTCTCCAGAGCGTGTTTGTGGGCCAACAGGTGCAGTTCACCTGTGAGATCAGAGGCTCCGCCCCTCTGACTGTGCTCTGGTTTAAAGATGGTGTGCCCGCTCAGGCCCACAGCTCGTTTGAGGCGGGTAAAGCGTCTCTGGCACTGCCCCGTGTGGAGGCGGGCGACGGGGGTGTGTATGTGTGCAGAGCCTCTAACCCTCTGGGGCAAGCGGAGTGCGAGGTGGAGCTGTGTGCCGTGGATAAGCCGCAGTTTGTGTCGCCGTTAACGGCGGCGGCGGCGGTGGTGGGCGCGGCGCTGCTCCTGGAGTGTACGGTGGACGAGGACCGAGGTGTGAGCGTGACCTGGACCAGAGACGGGCGAAAAGTGCACCAGTCTCCAGACTGTAAACTCTCCTTCGAACACAAAAAGGTCACGCTCCATATTTTGAAAAGCACGCTGAAAGACTGCGGCGAATACACGTGCACCGCCTCCAACCAGGCGGGCAGCGCCACCTGTCACGCCAGCGTCAAAGTGCAAGGTAAGAGTGTGAGCTTCAGTGTGAGGCGCCAAACTGTGACGGTGCCCATGCTGCCCATGCTGCTGGTGAACGGGCCTCTGCCCACTGCTCTAGCTCCAGTCACTGCTGTCTGGAGCAGCGTCTGCGCAGACTCTGCTCTTCGCTGTGCAGATGCTCTTCACCAGTTTTTCTTCTTTTTTAATGTCTCTGTGTAAATCTTTTTATCATATTCCTGTGTTTCATGTTTAAATCCACTCTTCTGTAGTAACATCTCTTTCCCTTTGTGTATTTAGTACATGTACTTAGGCCTTGTACTGTACTTATACTTTTATACAATATACTTGTACTGTACTTAGACCATGTACTGTTGCGTTTGACCTCAGAGGGGAGTTTGGGGCCGGGGTTTTGGGGTCATAGGTCAGATGATGTCATTGTGCTGGTCTGTAGTTCCTGCTGTTTGTACTTTTTATTTTGGTGAGTAATTTCCGGTGTGGCTTCAGTGTCTCTCTTGCTCCTCTCCGATCACGTAGAACCGCCTGTGTTTGTGAAACGCCTGGAGAGCGCCACTGTGTGGAAGCAGGGCGCCAATGCCCGTCTGCAGTGCTTCGTCAAAGGCTCCCCCGATCTGAAGGTTCTCTGGTTCTGTAACGACTCGGAGCTCAGACCCAGTGACAGAATCTCTATGAGCTTTAAAGAGGGCATGGCCACTCTGGAGCTCCAGCAGGTGGCGTTGTCAGACAGTGGCACTTACAGCTGTGAGGTTCAGAATGACAGCGGCTCTGAACTCTGCAGCACCAAAGTCACTGTCAAAGGTATGCTTTAATCCTTTAATCTGAGCCTGAGACCCGTACTGCCCCTTTAGTCTGAGCCCGAGACCCGTACTGCCCCTTTAATCTGAGTCCGGGACTCGTACTGCCCCTTTAATCTGAGCCCGAGACCCGTACTTCTCCTTTAGTCTGAGCCCAAGACGGTACTGCCCCTTTAATCTGAGTCCGGGACTCGTAGTGCCCCTTTAATCTGAGCCCGAGACCTGTACTGCCCCTTTAACCATTCCTGGTCTAGGTTCTAGTCCATCTTTAGTTCCTGTGGTCTAGATCTCAGTCCTGGTCTTAGTCCTGACAGTCCCTGATCTAAAATCTAAAAAGTTTTTGTCCCTAATTTGTTGATGTGGTGCAGTTTAGTCCTGGTTTAGTCCTGGTCCAGTCCTAGTTTAGTCCTAACAGTCTGTGGTTTCACTCAGAGCCCCCAGTCTTCTTGAGGCCCCTCCAGAGTATAGAGGCTGTGCGTGGGGCCGTGGCCCAGCTGGAGTGTGCCATCTCTGGGTCGGCTCCATTCGAAGTGTCCTGGAGGAGGAACAAAAAGCGACTAGTGTCAGGGCCAAAGTTCCGAATCGTGACTCTGGGGGCGCACTCATGTCTGGAGATCTGTAGCTTTGAGAGCGCAGACGTGGGAGACTACGAGTGTGTGGTGTCCAACGAGGTGGGCACGGCAGCGTGTACGGGCAGCGCCAGGCAGAAAGGTCAGTGTGAAACAGACGGGGCAAAAGACAGGACCATGTGCAGAGGAGAGCAATGTGAGGGAATACTAACGCTGCGCTCCATGTGTCCTCGGACCTCAGAGTAACGTTTCCTCTGCAGACTGTATAAAGAAGTGGACTAAGGAGCAGCAGGTTACATCTTATGTTCTCGGTTGGATTTGTCGCAAATGAGAAATTCACTTCTGCCACTGGACAGAAGTCTTTGAGCGAATACGTTTCGGTCAATGTGGTCTACTCCATTCAGTGTAGTGAAGACTGCTGTGAGCGCTACACTGGAGAAACAAAACAGCCACTTCACAAGAGGATGAACCAACATAGACGAGAGAGCAACACGGGACCTCAGTCTGCCGTACATCTCCACCTAAAAGGACCTCAGTCTGCCGTACATCTCCACCTAAAAGGACCTCAGTCTGCCGTACATCTCCACCTAAAAGGACCTCAGTCTGCCGTACATCTCCACCTAAAAGCCACAGGCCACTCCTTTGAGGACAGTGAGGTCCAGATCTTGGCCAGAGAAAAGAACTGGTTTGAGAGGAGGAGTTAAAGAGGCTATTTTGTTAGGAAAAAGAAATCTTGAACAGAAATGGAGGCCTCAGACATTATCTGTCTCCCATTTATAACTGAAAAAAAAAAAAAAAACATCTCCAAAGCTCATTCACTGGTTCCACATTCCTTTCTGTGTGGAGTTTGCATGTTCTCCCCTAGCCTAGCAAGCCTAGCAACAAGATCATGGAGATGGGTCCCCGGACGCCCCATGTGCTGCCCACTGCTCCTGAAAGGATAGGCCAAATGCAGAGGACCATTTCTCTACAGTGATGATAAAAGTACTACAAAACAAAATGAAAAACAAAAACTCCATCCTCAGACCTAAATCAAAACAAAGAAAACAACAGTGAGGTCCAAGACAGGTCCAGAGGTGTGAAAGCTCCATCAGGGGCTTGAATGATTCTGCTAATATGACCCCATACTGTAGTGAGCGCCCCCTACAGGCAGATATAAGGCAGTGTCCACCAGTGTCTGACCAGAACTGAAGAAGCAGCTTGGATGAGCTGAGGAACAGATTTGATCAAAAACCTTTGTCTGGTGACAGAACTGAATTTGTCCTTTCTGAGGGCTGAGGACGGCTGGAGCGCGGCGTAAGCGTATTGCGAGGTAGTTGTCATGGTAACCTGTAAACGGAATGTCCAGTTGCAGCAGACACGTAGTGAGAGTGGAATTTAGACTTAAACTCATTATAATTTTCCCTTTAAGACTTTGATAATTGGGCTTCCAAAGTCACGTTCTACCAAAGCCATGAGAACTCCTCTTGAGAAGAGTCTGTGGTCTTTATGGAGCCAACTGGATGTAAACCCGTGTCAGCCAGTTTGAGCTAGTTTCAAATGTTCAGATTCCAGTTCTCCATTGAATCTGCACTGGTCCGTCTTTTGCCTGTCTGAAGAGTTCTAAGTTCTACCTAAACGTGTCCTAACCCTGTGCCGCCCGTAGAACCGCCCATGTTCTCGAAGCGTTTGGAGAGCACGACCGTGGTGATGGGAAATGCCGTTAAACTGCAGGGCGCCGTCAAAGGCTCCGCCCCCTTCTCTGTAAAATGGCTGAAAGACTCAGAGCTGCTCAGAGACGACGACCCGACAGTTACCATGACATTTGACAACAACACGGCCGCCATTTTGTTCTCCTGCGCTGAGCTGAAACACGGAGGGAAGTACAGCTGTGAGGTGGAGAACGAGGCCGGACAGGCCAAGTGTGAGGCGCACCTGACCGTCCAAGGTACTGTCCCTGACCTGAGGGGGAGGGGCTGAGGGGCAAAAGGGGGGGGGGGCTAAGGTGCTGAGGGTGCTCTGGTCTGGAGGGCGGGGCTATTGTTACTCAGCATCAGGAGAACTCATATTTTACATGTTTGATTGAACTCGAGCTACAGGATGCGTCTGGAAAGCTTGTCGTGAGAAAGTGGGACTGTTGCCAGCAATTAAAAATTCTAATCAAAATTGCGTCTGGCTCTTTGCTCTGTCCCCTCGCACAAGAGCGAGTCGAGGACCAAACCTGAGGCCAGTTTGAAAACAAATAATTCAGTTTAAGTATTAAGGCATAGACGGCACTGGCCTCAATCTCCTGATGCTCTTTCAGGACAACGTTTCATCAAAATAGTTTCTTCTGAAACTCTCAGAGCCCCAAACAGGTCACATTAGCCCCGTGGAGGACCACTTTTGGCCCACGGGTCCCACTTTGGGCACTTGCTCTCAGAGACACAGGCCTGTGGATCAGTGCACCGACTGCACAGACCAGAGCCCCTCAGGTCAGACTCAGGTCATAGCACAATACAATCACACTTCTAACTGTTTTAACCCTTCGCTCTCTGGACCCCCTCGCGCAGAGCCGGCGCGTGTCCTGGACAAAGCCGCCTCCATCAGCGTTACCGCTGGCGACACGTGCACACTGCAGTGCACGGTTAGTGGCAGCCCCGAGCTTCACACCAAATGGTTCAAAAACGGCAAAGAGCTCCAACAGAGCCGTAAATATAAGTGGAGCGTGAGAGGAAACACGGCTGTGCTCAAAATCACATCTGCTGAAACCAGCGACAGCGGAGAGTACGTCCTGAAGGTCCAGAACCAAGTCGGACAGGACCAGAGCGTCTGCAGCCTGAGCGTCAGCGGTCAGTCAGACAGGACACGCCTGTCCGCTTTAGTCCTGATTTAGACCTGGTTTAGACCTGCTTTAGTCCTGCTTTAGTCCTGGTTTAGTCCTTCTTCAGTCCTGGTTTACACCTGGTTTAGTCCTGGTTTACACCTGGTTTAGACCTGCTTTAGTCCTTCTTTAGTCCTGGTTTAGTCCTTCTTTAGTCTTGGTTTACACATGGTTTAGTCCTTATTTAGTCCTGCTTTAGTCCTGCTTTAGTCCTTGTTTGTTCACGGGCTCTCTCCTCCCTCAGACCGTGCAGTTCCTCCCTCTTTTCCCAAAGCGCTGCAGCGTGTGGCTCAGGCTGTAGGGGGCACCGCAGTGCTGGAGTGCCGCGTGGCCGGCTCTCAGCCTCTGACCGTTTTCTGGTTTAAAGACGGTTGCGAAATCACGCCACACGAGCGTTTTTCCGCCGAGTTCCACGAAAACACGGCAGCGCTCACGATCCGAGGCCTGACCCTGAGCGACGCCGGAGAGTTCTGCTGCCGGGCCCAGAACCTGGCCGGAACCAGCCAGACCTCCACACAGCTCTGCATCACAGGTCACTGCAGGCCTGGGGAAGACCTGGTTTAGACCTGGTGTAGACCTGATTTAGTCCCGGTTTAGTCTTGGCGTAGTCCTCTTTAGTCCTGGTTTAGACCTGGTTGAGACGTGGTTTAGTCCTGGTTTAGACTTGGTTTAGACCTAGTGTAGACACCTTGACTAGACTGGAAGCAGTAGAAGTAGTAGTAGCAGTAGTAATAGTAATATTAGTAGTAGTAGTAGTACTAGCAGTAGTAGTAGCAGTAGTAGTAGCAGCAGTAGTAGCAGCAGTAGTAGTAGTAGCAGTAGTAATAGTAATATTAGTAGTAGTAGTAGTAGTAGTAGTAGTAGTAGTAGTAGTAGTAGTAGTAGTAGTAGTAGTAGTAGTAGTAGTAGTAGTAGTACAGACCTGGATGTTTGGTCACATGACCCTAACATGTTTCTCGGCGTGTTCGTGTAGAGCCTCCGGTCTTCTCGCTCACTCCTGTTGCTCAGATCAGCGCCAAATCCGGCGCCGACGTCCTTTTGCGGGCAGAGTTCTCAGGCTCCGCCCCTCTGGTGGTCAGGTGGTTCAGGGAGCAGCGCGAGGTTTTCCCCAGCGCCAAAGCCTCGATCCGGGGTGAGGTGCAGAGCAACGGGTCCTGGTCCAGCCTGGAGCTCCACGGCGTTCGACCTGGCGACTCCGCGGCTTACACCTGCCAGGTGTCCAACGAGGGCGGGAAAACACTGTGTAGCTCCGCCCTCAGCGTGCAAGGTGTGTGATGTCACAGTCACATGATCTGAAGCCAGGTCACGAGTCACGTCTTAGGTTCAGTCCTGGTTTAGTCCTAGTTTAGTCCTGGTTCAGTCCTGGTTCAGTCCTGGTTTAGTCCTGGTTCAGTCCTGGTTCAGTCCTGGTTTAGACCTGGTTTAATCCTAGTTCAGTCCTTGTTTAGTCCTTGTTTAGTCCTGCTCAGTCTTGGCTCAGTCTTGATTCAGTCCTGGTTTAGTCCTGGTTCAATCTTGGTTCAGTCTTGATTCAATCCTGGTTTAGTCCTGGTTCAGTTTTGGTTCAGTCTTCATTCAGTTCTGGGTTAGTTTTGGTTCAGTCTTTATTCAGTCCTGGTTTATTCCTGGTTGTCTTGGTTCAGTCCTGGTTTAGTCCTGGTTTAGTCCTGCTCTTGGTCTAACGTGGTCCTTTGTGCACTTCAGAATGTCCTCACTTCTCTCTCAAACTTGAGCCGGAGCGTTTGGTCCAGCTGGGGCAGAGCCTCCGTCTGTCCTGTAAAGTCCAGGGCTCTGTTTCCACGGTAACTTGGTCCAGAGACGGGTCTGTGTTAGTCCCGGATCATAACCGGACTGAAAGCTTTGACGGGACCTTGGCGTCTCTGAATATAGATTACTGCTCTGACGAGGACAGTGGAGTGTACGAGTGTGAGGCCAGCAGTGAGGCCGGATCAGACCGGACCAGCTGCCACGTCCGAGTCCAAGGTCAGTCCTGCTCCTGGTTTAGACCTGGGTCAGTCCTGGTTCAGTCCTGTTTTTAGGCCTGGTTTAGATCTGGTTTAGACCTGGTTCAGTCCTGTTTTTAGACCTGGTTTAGACCTGGTTCAGTCCTGGTTCAGTCCTGTTTTTAGGCCTAGTTTAGGCCTGGTTTAGACCTGGTTCAGTCCTGGTTCAGTCCTGTTTTTAGGCCTAGTTTAGGCCTGGTTTAGACCTGGTTCAGTCCTGGTTCAGTCCTGTTTTTAGTCCTGGTTTAGACCTGGTTCAGTCCTGTTTTTATTCCTGGTTTAGACCTGGTTTAGACCTGGTTTAGACCTGATTTAGACCTGGTTCAGTCCTGGTTCAGTCCTGTTTTTAGTCCTGGTTTAGACCTGGTTTTGTCCTTGGATCTTTCGCATTGGTCTTGTAGTTGTGTAGCAGTTGTATTGAAATAAACAGACTCAGGTTCATTTGTGTTTAGTCTCCTAAGGGCTCTGCCTCACCCCTGTCTGTCTCTGTAGCGCCCCCTGTCTTCACAAAGCCGTTTGCGTCGGCAGAGTTTGTGAAAGGAGCTGAGATGGTGCTGTGTGCAGAGGTCTCAGGCTCTGAACCTTTTGAGATGAGTTTCTATCTGAACGAGAAGCTTCAGAGGAGCGACACACGCAGAACGCTCAAAATGGAGGATGGTAAAGTGACGCTCAGAGTGAGCGAGTGTGACAGCGCCGACAGTGGCGCCTACAGAGTCCTCCTGACCAATCAGGTCGGAGAATGCAGCTGCACCAGTCATGTGACAGTCACAGGTCAGTCCACCGAGTTAGACTTGCTTTAGTCCCTCTTTAGACCTGCTTCAGACCCTCTTTTGTCCTGCTTTAGTCCCTCTGTAGTCCTGCTTTAGTCCCTCTGTAGTCCCGGTTCAGTTCCCCTGTAGTCCTGCTGCTTTTCGTCTCGTAGCCTCTCTCTGTCCTCTGTGCCTGATTTTCATGTGGCCTCCTCCAGACCCCCCCATGTTCGTGGACATTCCCCAAGACGTGAGCTTGTCCGTGGGCTCAGACGTGTGCCTGAGGGCCTTAGCGTCTGGATCTCTGCCTCTCTCCTTCGTTTGGACCAAAGACGGCGCCGAGCTGGGAGACGACGGCCACTTTAAGGCCTCTGTCGATAACAAGTGTTCTGTTCTGAACATTAGAGACGCACAGGCGGCTCACACAGGGACCTATGTGTGTGAGGCACGGAACCGGGCCGGGTCCCACAGAGTCCAAGTCCTGGTCCAGGTCTCAGGTTGGTCCCTCTTCTGTCTGTGTCTGTCTCTGTCCGAGTGTGTAAGAATGTGAACACGCACTCAGTCTAAGCACACAACACAAATTACCAGGAGGACTTTGGGCCTGGTCCTGGTCCAGTCCTGGTTTTGAATGCTTGGAGTGTCCACTGTCTTGTGTCTCTTATCTGTCTCTGTTTCTGTTTAAGCGGTTTGACCTTTCCAAGTTCTCAAGGTTTAGTCCTGGTTTAGTTCTGGTTTACTTCTGATTCTGTCCTAGTTTAGTCCTGGTTGTGTCCTGGTTTAGTCCTGGTTTTGTTGTGGTCCAGACTGGTTCTGTTTGTTTGTTTTAAATGTGTAAATGGTTTATGAATTACAAGTGGATATCATAACTGGTCCAGTTCTGGCTTAGTCCTGGTCCAGTCCTGGTTTTGAATGCTTGGAGTGTCTCTTGTCTGTTTCTGTTTAAGCGTTTTTGGTGTTTGTTCTTTTTAAGATAAAGTTGTTGCATCTGTTTTATTACATTTCAAATGCTGCATCTGGTTTAGTCTGGTTTTACTCAAGTCTCAAATCCTCAAGTCTGTGGTGTAAGTCCTGGTTCTGCTTTAGTCCTGGTTGAGTCCTGGTTCTGCTCTGCTTTTGTTTGGTGAAATAAAGATGGCTGCTGTTACTGATTTGGTAAAATGTGTTTTTGGTTATTGCTGTGTGGTTAATGCTGCCCTCTGCTGGTTCACATTGATACTGCAATGTCCATTTTTCTGTTTTTGAAATGTTCCCATGGTTAAAAACACATTTTCATGGTAAGTAACACAGTCTCACGGTAAGTTCTGGCCCACGTTTGATTTTTATTTCTACTGAAAACTATGACTGTGAAATGTTTTGAATGAATGTTTGCTGCTGAACTGGTTTAAAATCTGATTTTTATGTTTAAATCTGGATTTTCACTCCTGGTTTGGTCATTGTGTGGTCTAGTCTTTGTCTAGTCCTGGTCTAGTCCTTGTTTAGTCCGGGTGTAGTCCTGGTGTAGTCCTGGTCTAGTCTTTGTCTAGTCTTTGTCTAGTCTTGGTGTAGTCCTGGTCTAGTCCTTGTTTATTCCTGATTTAGTCCTGTTGTAGTCCTGATCTAGTCCTGGTTTAATCCTGGTGTAGTCCTGGTCAAGTCTTTGCTTGTCCTGGTGTAGTCCTGATCTAGTCCTGGTCCTGGTCTAGTCCTGTGTCTGTTTGTAAAGTTCTCATTCATTTCTAAACGTTCTGTAGTTTTCTCAGATTTAAACCGTCTGATCAGGAGCATTTATGTAATACTAATATTATTCCATAATACAACTATAATTATATATAATACCTAATATAATATAAACATTTTATTTGACGTGATTTGGCGATTCTCCACAAACCACATCTGTCCTTTGGCTTCAGCTTCAGCGCTTCAAAATGGCCGCTGCTTCTACCTTATTTATAAAGACAATATTTTCATTTCTGTACACATTACAGTACATTTTACTGTAGTCCCTCTTTAGTCCTGGTTTAGTCCTCTTTACTCCTCTTTAGTCCCTCTATAATCCTGGTTTAGTCCTCTTTAATCCCCCTTTAGTCCCCCTTTAGTCTTTTACTCTCCATGTATTTCTAAAAACACAGTTTAACTTTAAGTATTTTACTGTCGCATCAATATTCACAGTTTAACCTCTTTTCGTGAAGATTTGATAATCTAACGTCACTTTTGTCGAGTTTTAAAAATACAAAATGATGAGAGCCGTGTCGTCCTCGTCTTTCTGTCAGTCTTTTTTAAGTTCAATTTTTTTCTCGACGCTCCACTGTTTTTTTATGACTAACGCTCCTCTCCCCACAGCTCTACGGCGCTCCCTCTTGTCCTTCACGCGCTCCTAACCTCTAACCTTTGACCTCTGCAGAGCCTCCAAAGTTCGTGATGAAAATGCCGTCCTCTTCGTTCGTGAAGCAGCGTGAGGGACACCGCTTTGAGTGCCGGGTGGTCCCTCACGACGTCAACGTCCGCTGGTTTAAAAATGAAACGCAGATCGTGGATGGAGGGAGCTACCGTATGGCTCTCCTCGACTCCACGGCGTACCTTCAGCTCACAACGACGCGCGATGAAGACAGCGGTGTTTACACCTGCGAGGCGAGGAACCGAGCGGGCGTGGCCAAGTGCAGCTCTGTGCTCCAAGTGCAAGGTCAGACGGAGCGCTCCGAAACAGGCCCTGGAAACCACAGACTGTATGTATAAATGGACAGAGCTAACCCCCCCAGCCACCCGCTCACAGTAAGTGAGCATGGGCACAACTGGGCTCCACGGACTCTGGCTCCAGTTCACTTTGCGTGAATTAGCGGCTATAACTGCTAGCCTCGATGAGCTTCATTTAGAGTTGTGACGTCACACTCCCTTGGTCCATTTCTTTATACAGTCTGTGGTGGAATCAAGTGGAAATCGTTTGGTCGTCGTCCTGCATGATCTTTGATGTCTCTGGCATGTCTGTGTGTCATGTGACCCTGTCATGTGACCGTGTGTTAGGGCTGAGAACCTTTCAGTATTTTATTATATAAAACAAATAGAGGTGGTATCCAAAAATTGTTGTAAAAGTAAAAAAAAAGTCAGAACCGTTATTCAGTAAAAAGTTACTCCTCCCTCTGAAACTAACAGCTCAAAACAAAAATTCTGATGATATTTTTTGGATCTGGTGATAACGCTCTGATCACACTTTTGCAATCCGTCGAAAATGTGTGAAAATCTCACTTTGAAAAATCTGTGAAAATGTCTTTGAAAATGTTTGTAACCAGCTCCATGACGCCATACGAACAAAACTCGAGCTAAACCTGTGAAAACACGGCCCTGGTTCAGCCCTGTGTGTCTTTATCGTGCCCGTCTGTCTCTGTGGCATGGACCTAGCATGACCCAAAGTCCCAGTCCTGGTCCTCGTCCGAGTCTTAAACCCGGTGTTAACCTGGTCTTGATCCCCAGAGCCCCCATCCTTCACCAAAACGCCAGCGCCGGTGGAGGGGGTTGTCGGTAAAGAGGTCAGTCTCTACTGTGAGTTCTGTGGGTCTCCTCCATTCACCGTGAGCTGGTACAAGGACCAGCGCCCCCTGCAGGAGAGCTACAAGTACAGGATGGTGACAGAGGGCAGGTGCAGTACCCTCCATTTGATGGCGCTACAGCGCAGTGATGAGGGCACGTACGAGTGCAGAGTGTCCAATAACGTGGACACTGACTCATGCAGAGCCAAAGTCTCTCTCCGAGGTAAAAATGACCACAAACGTCCTCCCCCAGTCTGAGTCACTACTGGATCTGCGTCAGTCTGAGTCACTACCGGATCTGCGTCAGTCTGAGTCACTACCGGATCTCCGTCAGTCTGAGTCACTACCGGATCTGCGTCAGTCTGAGTCACTACCGGATCTGCGTCAGTCTGAGTCACTACCGGATCTGCGTCAGTCATGCACATTTACACAAGAACACACACATTTACACACACAATCACATGGAGTTTGTCCCTGTGTGTGTTGCTGTAGTAACTGACACGTGTTTGTGCAGGTCACATTTTTCTGACTCAGACTGGGGAACGACAGCCTTTTTGCGTTCACCTACGTTCCTCCATTTTGTGTCCCTCTGACCCCCCCCTAACCTCTGACCTTCGGCGCTCAGAGTCTGCGTCCTTTGTGAAGAAACTGACCGACCAAACTGTGCGCATGGGCGAACTGCTCAAACTCAGCGCCACAGTGCGAGGAACCGAACCCCTGACCCTGACGTGGATCCAGGAGCCCGAGCAGGTGCTGCGAGAGGGCGGGAATCGAACCATCACCTTCGAGCAAAACGTGGCGACACTCATGGTGCCCAAAGCGGAAGCGAGGAGTGGCGGCCGGTACACGCTTCGACTCAAGAGCGGCGGAGGCGTCGCCGAATGTAGCGCAAACGTCACTGTGCTAGGTCTGTAACCATGGCAACCACAAACACGCAGCTAAACAAGAGGAGAGGCCCACTGGCTCCAGGGGAACAAGGATTATGGTTCAGTCAAATTAATGTAAACAGATCTTTCAAAGTTTATCACTTTTCTTCTCAGTTTTACCCAGCCACAAACACACCTGAAAACACATTAAACCCTCTGAGAGCCACTGGGACACTCTTGTTCAAATCCGGTCTAACCCAGTCTAACCCAGTCCTTACCTGACCCTAGAACCGCCCCAGATCCTGGACTTCCCCGAGTCCTTGGGCGTGAAGTCCGGAGAGAGCATTTCTATCCAGGTCCGAGTGAGCGGGACTCCAGAACTCAAAACCAAATGGTTAAAGGGCGAACAGGAGCTGAAGCCTGGGCCCAAGTACCAGACCAGTTTCAGTAAGAAGACCGCGGTTCTGAAGATCCGCTCTCTGGACAAACCTGACTCAGGGGAGTACTGTCTGCAGGTGTCCAACGGGGTGGGCACCGCCGTGAGTAAGACCAAGGTCACTGTGTCAGGTCAGTCTGCAAAGGGCGCTATCGCACCAGCGGGGCTTGCCCACGCAGCCCGGGTCCAACAAAGAACGTTCAAACGCCAAACGTCACAAACCCGCCATTTTAAATTTCAAATCTGGAGCTTTCTTCAAACCAGTTCAGTCCTGATTATGGCCTCTGGGCCTCCGCATCTTAAACCTCTTTACTTAGTCCCGGTTTAGTCATGGTTCAGTCCTGGTTTAAGTCCTTTTGGTTTAGTCCTGGTTCAGTCCTGGTTTAGTCCTGTTGGTTTAGTCCTGGTTCAGTCCTGTTTTAGTCCTGGTTCAGTCCTGTTTTAGTCCTGTTTTAGTCCTGGTTCAGTCCTGTTTTAGTCCTGGTTCAGTCCTGTTTTAGTCCTGTTTTAGTCCTGGTTCAATCCTGGTTTAGTCCTGTTGGTTTAGTCCTGTTGGTTTACTCCTGGTTTAGTCCCGGTTCACTCCTGGTTTAGTTGTGTTGGTTTAGTCCTGGTTTAGTCCTGGTTCAGTCCTGGTTTAGTCCTGGTTTAGTCCTGGTTTAGTCCTGTTTCAGTCTTAATCCCACTGCTCCGCTCCTGCTCAGCTCTGCTCAAACTCACTTTGAATCGAAAACTAAAACTGCAATTTTCAAACTCATTCATGAAAAACAGTTGTATTCTTCTGTTCTGGTTTAGTTCTGCTTTAGTCCCTGTTTTAGTCCTGGTTTCGTCCATGTTTTAGTTCTGGTTTAGTCCCTGGTTTAGTTCTGCTTTAGTCCTGCTTTAGTTCTGGTTTAGTCCTGGTTTAGTCCCTGTTTTAGTCACCTCTTTATCAAACTTTTCACACCTTTCAAACTCATTTTTTGAAACTAAACTGACAGATAAACGTTGGCTCAGACTTTGGCAGGATCCTCGTTGGTGCGACACATTTACTTGTACATTTACTTTCGTATTTTAAACTTAAAACCCACTCTCCGGCCGCAGACAAAGTAGTGCCTCCCTCGTTTGTGCGTAAACTCCGTGATGTCCCGCTGGCGTCTGGGAGCCCAGCGGAGCTGGAGTGTCTGGTGTCCGGATCGGCTCCTCTGTCCGTGTCCTGGACTCACAACGGTAAAGAGGTCACGCCCGGGGTCAACCACCAGCCCAGCTTCACAGACAACACCTGCCGCCTGCACCTGCCTAGCGTGAGCCAGGCCGAGGCAGGTGAATACAGGTGTATTGCCAAAAATGCCGCCGGCAGCGCCGAGACGAGGGCTAAGGTCACGGTGACAGGTACAAAACATCTGCAAAAATATCAAAATGATCAGACCACAGAATGCTTTCAGTACTCCGTTTAGAGGGAGGGCATCTGACACACGGGGAGGGCATGTGACACACAGGGATGTAAACAAACGGAGTACTGTTTCCCCCTCTGTACCTCCTCGTGACCTCTGACCTCTCGCTGCGCCCCAGAGCCGCCGTGTTTCGTGGAGTCACCGCAGGATGCCGTGACTCTGGTGGGGAAGAGCGTGAGCTTCAGCGTGCGCTTCAGGGGACAGCTCCCTCTAGTGGTGAAGTGGTTCCGCGGCTCTCAGGAGCTGGTGCATGGGCGTGGTGGCATTCAGATTGAAGTCAAACCCGATGCCAGCATTTTGAACCTGACTAAAGTCCAGATGAGTCACAGTGGAGACGTCACCTGTCAGCTCCAGAACGAGGCGGGGAAAGTCACCTGCCACGCCCGGCTCTACGTCAAAGGTGTGTCCATCGTTTAAACGGGCGTGTGGGTTACCTGCTCTGCTCCGGGAGGATGCTGAACTGCTCCAGCCCTCAAATACTATCATTTATTTGTATTGCGAAACATTTGAAAGCTCCATAAGATGAACTCCTTGCAGCTTTTCACTGAAACACTTTCGGACTTTCTCATTTCTAACATTTAGCTGACTGAGAGACAACTGAAGGATGACCGATGGATGACTGAAGGATGACTAAGGGACACAGACGTCTTAAACTAAACATATATATATATATATATATATATATATATATATATATATAGTTAGTTAGTTAGTTAGTTAGTTAGTTAGTTCTTCTAGAGCAGAGGAGGTTAAACCCGCCCTGAGATCCAGACCTTAAACCTGGTCTAACCCTGGTCTTTGTCCCGGTCTTTGTTCTGGTCTTTGTCCCTGTCGTTGTTGCGGTCTTTGTCCCGGTCTTTGTCTCGGTCCTCAGAGCCGGTAAGATTCGTGAGGCGTTTGAGGGACATCTCCTCAGAGCTGGGGCGCCCGTTGCGTTTGGAGGTGACGTTCTCGGGGACTCCACCCACTCACGTGACCTGGACCAAAGATGGAAAGCTGATCTGGGCGTCGTACCAGTACAACGTCCACTCCAATGGCTCCTCCTCCATCTTAGAGGTCCTGAACTCCGACCGCCTCCACGCCGCCGGTGTCTACGGCGCCACCATCGACAACGGTGTCGGGACAGATATGTGCCAGGCTACTGTCACCATGCTGGGTAAAGAGCGCCACCTACAGAGGAATAATGAAAATGTAAAAGGATCAGGTTGGGTAAAGAGCGCCACCTACAGGGAGAGAAGCATTTAACAATCTGTGTAAAGAGACTTCCAAACTTCAGAAGCAGCTTTAATCCAGTTTTAGTTCTGGTTTGGTCCAGTTTTAGTCATAGTTTAGTCCAGTTTTAGTCCTAGTTTAGTCCTGCTTTAGTCCTATTCCAGTCTTGCTTTAGTCCTGGTTTAGTCCAGGTTTGGTCCAGTTTTAGTCCAGTTTTAGTCATGGTTTAGTCCAGTTTTAGTCCTGTTTTAGTCCAGTGTTAGTCCTGGTTTAGTCGTGCTTTAGTCCTGTCCTAGTTCTGCTTTCGTCCTGCTTTAGCCCTTGTCTAGACCTGTCACTGACCTTTGACCCCAACCCTGGTGCGTCCTGTAGAGCGCCCGTACTTCCCTGAGCCGCTCCGCCCCCTGGAGGTGATGGTGGGCAGGACAGTGCAGCTGTCGTGTTGCGTTCGTGGGACTCCGGAGATCTCAGTGTCCTGGTTCAGAGGAGACTGCGCCCTGTTCCCGTCCGACCGCCTTAAGATGGACTTTAAACAGGGCCGCGCTACCTTAACCCTCGCCAAGGCTGCCGCGGCCGACCTCGGGCAGTACACGGTCAGAGCCACCAACGCTGTGGGGGAGAGCCGATGCAGCGCCACCCTCAGCGTGCAAGGTGAACTGCACTCAAATGCTCCTCTGTTCAATGAGAGAGAAACACACAGGAGACAAGATGGCTGAAAATGCGAGCTTTCTGCTAATGTTTGCCACAAAAACAAACGAAACAGATCAAACACAAAACTTTGACATCATTATTTGCATATTTCCACTTTTTTAAAATGATAAAAACGGTCTTTAGCTAAAACACAACACAGCCTTTGAGTCACACCCTCATGATCCATAAAACTGAACATTCAAAGTACAGTTTTATTTCATTCACTGTGACAAGTCAAAATACTTTTTAAATACTTTTTAAAAACTCTAAAATTCTAAAAGTTGAAATATAAATATCTGCTAAAACTGTTACGTTTTCTTCACCTGCGTGAAGACAAAAAGTGACTGACAAAAAGAGAGACCCAAAAAGACACCGACATTTGGTTTAATCCTTGTTCAGTTCTGATGTAGTCCTGCTTTAGTCCTGGTTTAGTCCTTGTTTAGGTGGAGTGTAGTCCTGGTTTAGTCCTGCTTCAATCCTGGTTCAGTCTTGATGAAGTCCTGCTTCAGTCCTGGTTTAGTTCTGGTTCAGTCCTGGTTCGGTCCTGATGTAGTCCTTCTTCAGGCCTGATGTTGTCCTCCGTTTAGGTTTAGTGTAGTCCTGGTTCAGTCCTGGTTCAGTCCTGGTTCAGTCCTAGCTTAGTCCTGGTTCAGTCCTGGTTCAGTCCTGCTTTAGTCCTGGTTTAGATCTAATATCGTGGTCCTTCTCTGTTAGACTTTCTTTAACAGATAATCCTCATGAATTAATAGAACCTTTGTATATTTACATTTCACCTCTCTCACACTGTCACACTACAGAATATTACCTGTACCCTCCATCTTAGCTCCTGTAGTTACCTCTGACCTCTGACCTCTGACCCAGAACCCCCACGCTTCGTGCAGCCGCTCCGTGACCTCACCTTCTGTGTGGGCAAACCGCTGGTGCTGGCCTGCTCCTACACGGGCAGCCAGCCCACCAGTGCCACCTGGAGGAAGGATGGCAAGTTCATCTGGGCCTCGTACAAATATAATGTAAAGACCACGTGCTCGCTGTGCGTCCTGGAGGTCCTGAACTCTGACCGAGAGGAGGCGCAAGGCCAGTACTCCTGTGAGATCAGCAATGCAGCCGGGAGCGACGTGTGCAGCGCTAACGTCACGCTAGGTACGCTACAGGTCTCCATGGCGACCATGTTTATGCTTTTGAACTCTGTCGTTCTATGAAGAAGCACAATCAGACACGTTGCTCACGTCTGCAGCCATCCTTAAGTCTGAACACGTCCACCCTCACCATTCTCACCATTCTCCAAACTCCAGCCTCACGTCGCAGTTTAGTTTTGTTTATCTCATGGCTCCATTTGTGAAAAACTTTTTGTTTTGTTTTCACCAGAATTGTGAACAGGATTTGAATCGCTTTCATTTGATCATTTTATTTTCTTTGTTTCATCCAAAATATTTTTAGCAGTTTTTAACAGTAAGACATCTCGTAAATGCTGATTTCTGTTATATTTATTTATCGTCCCTCATTTATCAATACGTTTTTTTATCGATGCTTATTCTTATAACACCGTGCTAACCCCTTTGGTCGTTTGCTCTTTGTACAAAAATACATTTTTATATTTTGATTTGACCAAAATAACCAGAGCTTTTACTGCGGCCGGTGACATCACTCGCTTGTTTCATAACGCTCTCTGATTGGTCGCTTCTCTCCTAAAGCCAATGCTAATGCTACTCTTTTCACCTGTTCACCTTTCTCTCCTCTTTCACCTGTTTATTCTACTGTTTCCTTTATCCTCACCTGCTTTCACCTGCCCCTCAGAGCCCCCGCGCTTCACGCAGCCCCTGCAGGACGTGTTCTTCTGCGTGCGTGAGCCGTTAGCACTGGAGGCCTCCTTCAGTGGCAGTAAACACATTTCCGTCACGTGGAAAAAAGACGACAAACTGATCTGGGCTTCGTACAAATACAACGTCAAAACCACGGATACCTCGAGCCGTCTGGAGGTGTTAAACTCCGACCGAGAGGAGGCCAAAGGAATCTACAGCTGCACCATCTCCAACCAGGCCGGCACAGACAGCTGCAGCGCCACCGTCAGGCTTGGTAAACTCCTGCAGCACAAGCTCTGGTTAGGGTTAGGGTCCTGGTTCAGTCCTGGTTTAGTTTTGGTTTAGTCCTGGTTCAGTTCTGGTTCAGTCCTGGTTTAGTCCTGATTTATTCCTGATTTATTCCTGGTTTAGTCCTGGTTTAGTTCTGGTTTAGTCCTGATTCAGTTCTGTTCAGTCCTGATTTAATCCTGGTTTAGTCCTGGTTTGGTCCTGGTTTAGTCCTGGTTCAGTCTTTATTTGGTCTAGTTTTAGTCCCTGTAGCTAACGTGCTAACTGTTGTAGAACCGGTGCGTTTCGTGCGGCGTCTGCCTAACTCCTTCTACAAACTGGGGCAACCTTTGACCCTGGAGTGCGAGTTTGCCGGGAGCCAGCGCATCTACGTGTCCTGGAGGAAAGATGGACGACCCATCTGGGCGTCATACAAATACAACGTAAAGACAACAGACCGCACAAGCGCGCTGACCATTCTGAACTGTGACAGCCGCGACGCCATCGGGAAGTACTCGTGTGAAGTAGAGAACGCTGAGGGCAGCGCCACCTGCTTCTGCCTCGTGCGCATAGGTACCTGACACAGACCCATTTACTCTGCACTATAACACCAGCCCCATTAACTCTTTAACACCAGCCCCATTAACTCTGCATTATAACACCAGCTCCATTATCTCTGCATTATAACACCAGCCCCATTAACTCTGCATTATAACACCAGCTCCATTAACTCT
Source organism: Taenioides sp. WSHXM2023 (assembly GCA_029959045.1). Classification (NCBI taxonomy): domain Eukaryota; kingdom Metazoa; phylum Chordata; class Actinopteri; order Gobiiformes; family Gobiidae; genus Taenioides; species Taenioides sp. WSHXM2023. The sequence goes on from CM057099.1 coordinate 181,020, forward strand.
GCATTATAACACCAGCCCCAGTAACTCTGTAACACCAGCCCCATTAACTCTGCATTATAACACCAGCCCCATTAACTCTGTAACACCAGCCCCATTAACTCTGCGTTATAACACCAGCCCCATTAACTCTGCATTATAACACCAGCTCCATTAACTCTGCATTATAACACCAGCCCCATTAACTCTGTAACACCAGCCCCATTAACTCTGCATTATAACACCAGCCCCATTAACTCTGCATTATAACACCAGCCCCATTAACTCTGCATTATAAGTAGTAGTAGTAGTAATATTAAGGCCAACACTAAACCTGCAGCTAACTCACACACCCACAAACCCTCAATCCCACCCCACCTGTCCCCTCCCCCTCCTCTAACCCCACCTGTCCCCTCCCCCTCTCACCCTCCGAGCAGGTACACTTCACCTGTCTCCTCCTCTTACCCTCAGAGTCCGTACACTTCACCTGTCCGCTCCGTGACACCACCTATTGCCTGGGGGGGGCGCTGTCACTGTACTGCGCCTTCAGCGGCTCTCCGCCCGTTTACGTGTCCTGGAGGAAAGATGGCCGCCCCATCTGGGCTTCGTACAAATACAACGTAAAGAAGACAGAGGACTCGTGCGTGTTGGAGGTTCTGAACGCCGACCGAGAGGAGGCGCAAGGAACCTACACCTGCGAGATCTCCAACTCTGAGAACAGTGCCACCTGCTCCGCTGAAGTGACGCTAGGTAACCATAGAAACCAGGGTTCTTACAGCACAAAAAAAAGTGAAAGCAATTTCTCTGCTTCAGTCTCTCTCGGGTCAGTGAAAACCGTCTCTGTCTTTGATTCAAACTAAACACTGATTCTTGCGCTTCACAAAACTGGTTCTGTATTTCGACTTTATTTGTAGTGAAAGTGGTGGGTCAGAATGTTGCATAAACTTGGTGCTGATGGCTTCTGTTTGGTGGTTTTGGTGCAGTGTTTTTCAGTTTGGTGCAGTTGCTGTAGTTCTACATTTGTACTGAGATGATTCCTGTTCCAGACCCCACGCACGTTTGGTGAAAACTCGGCTTTGTTTTGGTTAAATTCAAGCTGCGTTTTGATCCTGAATGGTGTTTTAAGAGAGTCAGACTTATTTGAGTCGTCACTCCTGACTGGAATGGAAAACGTTGTTGGATATGAAACTGTTTCATAGTCCTGGTTCCGTCTCTCGCACCTCTTGTCAGGACTTTGTAAAAGCGATTTTTTACTTTTCTTCATCTTAAACGAATGTAACAGCTGGATTTGAACTCACTCCAGTGTTAAAATAATGACTGCGCTGTACTCTGGGGGTTGGTGTATTGGACTGTAGATGGCGTTGGTGTTTGGGACTCTAGATGGCGTTGGTGTTTTGGACTGTGGATGGCGTTGCTGATTTGGACTGTAGATGGCGTTGGTGTTTGGGAATCTAGATGGCATTGGTGTTTGGGACTCTAGATGGCGTTATCAGTTCGGCTGTTTAAAAGTTTGGTGTTTTTCTTACCTGGGCGTTGTTGCCGATTGAAGCTGAAGTCTGATAAAGTTCATATATTCTGGTGCTAATGCGATCTTCAGATCTGGTTCGTGGTAGAGTCCTAACAGCAGCTGCAACGTAGATCTGGCCCATGTTCACTAGACTTTACTTTTTGCAGTGTAGTTCCGACAGGAGAGACGCTAACACTTGTGTGACGCTAACATGTGTGTGATGCTAATGCTCCGCTGCCTCCGCCCAGAGCCTGTGCGGTTCTCCAGACCTCTGCAGGACGTGTGCTTCAGAGTGGGGCAGCCACTGAGCCTCGCCGTGGGCTACACGGGCAGCCCGCGCATCCACGTCTCCTGGACCAAAGACGGCAGACCCATCTGGGCCTCATACAAATACAACATGAAGAAAACGGACCGATCGTGCGTCCTGGAAGTGCTCAACGCCGACCGCGAGGAAGCCAAGGGGCGCTATACCTGCCACATCTCCAACAGCAGCAGCCAGGCCGAGTGCAGCGCTAATGTCACGCTTGGTAACATGCCACACCACTCTTATAACATGCCAACAACACGCTTATAACATGACAACACACTTATAAAATGCTAACAACATGCCAACAACACGCTAACAACACGCTTATAACATGCCAACAACAGGCTTATAACATGCCAACAACATGCCAAAAACATGCTTATAGCAGGGTCACTACACATCAACAACAAACCAATAACACGCCAGCAACACGCTAATGCTTCACCCAGGCTAACAAGCTCATTTAAACACATTTAGCTCGCTACAGAGTCCAGTGCTAACGTAGCATCTCCAGCACATTTTTATAATATCCACACAGGCGGTAGACTGTCTAAAAATCAAAACCCTTACTTCAAAATAATGTTACTTAAGCACAAGTACAAAGTAATAGTCCTAGAAATCACTCAAGTAAGAGTAAACAAAGAGTAAAAAAGTATTTTGGAAAAGTACAATTCAAGTAAAAGTAACTTAAAAACTAACTGTCGTAATATATCACCAAGCGTTGGATTGTTCACCCACTAATAGGGAACGTGAGCTGGGTTTAGACCGTCGTGAGACAGGTTAGTTTTACCCTACTGATGTTGTGTTGTTGCAATAGTAATATCTGTCGTAATATCTGTTTATATCTGACCCCTGTGGGTCAGATATAAACACACTGCCCCCTGTGGGTCAGATATTTAACACACTGCCCCCTGTGGGTCAGATATAAACACACTGCCCCCTGTGGGTCAGATATAAACACACTGCCCCCTGTGGGTCAGATATAAACACACTGCCCCCTGTGGGTCAGATATTTAACACACTGCCCCCTGTGGGTCAGATATTTAACACACTGCCCCCTGTGGGTCAGATATTTAACACACTGCCCCCTGTGGGTCAGATATTTAACACCCTGCCCCCTGTGGGTCAGATATTTAACACACTGCCCCCTGTGGGTCAGATATTTAACACACTGCCCCCTGTGGGTCAGATATAAACACACACTGCCCCCTGTGGGTCAGATATAAACACACACTGCCCCCTGTGGGTCAGATATAAACACACTGCCCCCTGTGGGTCAGATATTTAACACACTGCCCCCTGTGGGTCAGATATTTAACACACTGCCCCCTGTGGGTCAGCTATAAACACACTGCCCCCTGTGGGTCAGATATTTAACACACTGCCCCCTGTGGGTCAGCTATAAACACACACTGCCCCCAGTGGGTCAGATACACACACACTGCCCCCTGTGGGTCAGATATAAACACACTGCCCCCTGTGGGTCAGATATTTAACACACTGCCCCCTGTGGGTCAGATATTTAACACACTGCCCCCTGTGGGTCAGCTATAAACACACTGCCCCCTGTGGGTCAGATATTTAACACACTGCCCCCTGTGGGTCAGATATAAACACACTGCCCCCTGTGGGTCAGATATTTAACACACTGCCCCCTGTGGGTCAGATATTTAACACACTGCCCCCTGTGGGTCAGCTATAAACACACTGCCCCCTGTGGGTCAGATATTTAACACACTGCCCCCTGTGGGTCAGCTATAAACACACACTGCCCCCTGTGGGTCAGATATAAACACAGTGCCCCCTGTGGGTCAGATATAAACACACACTGCCCCAGTGGGTCAGATACACACACACTGCCCCCTGTGGGTCAGATATAAACACACACTGCCCCCTGTGGGTCAGATACACACACACTGCCCCCTGTGGGTCAGATATAAACACACTGCCCCCTGTGGGTCAGATACACACACACTGCCCCCTGTGGGTCAGATATAAACACACTGCCCCCTGTGGGTCAGATATAAACACACACTGCCCCCTGTGGGTCAGATATAAACACACACTGCCCCCTGTGGGTCAGATATAAACACACTGCCCCCTGTGGGTCAGATATAAACACACTGCCCCCTGTGGGTCAGATATAAACACACACTGCCCCCTGTGGGTCAGATACACACACACTGCCCCCTGTGGGTCAGATACACACACACTGCCCCCTGTGGGTCAGATATTTAACACACTGCCCCCTGTGGGTCAGATATAAACACACTGCCTCCTGTGGGTCAGATATAAACACACTGCCTCCTGTGGGTCAGATACACACACACTGCCCCCTGTGGGTCAGATATAAACACACTGCCCCCTGTGGGTCAAATGCACACACACTGCCTCCTGTGGGTCAGATATAAACACACTGCCACCTGTGGGTCAGATATAAACACACTGCCACCTGTGGGTCAGATACAGGACAGTTTTCTGCTGCTGCTTCGCTCTTGCTCTAACCCTAACTCTGCTTTGTACCTCCTCCCTCCCCCGGAACTCCTCCCCTCGTCCTCATCCCTCTTTCTCCTTCTCACTTCATCTCCTCCTCCTTCCTTGCTCCTCCCCCTGGCTCCTCCCCCAGAGCCCGTGTTGTTTGTGGCGCCCCTTCAGGACGCCGCCTTCTCGCTGGGGCAGCCGTTGGCGTTAGAGTGCAGGTTCTCTGGGAGTCAGAGGATTCACGTGACCTGGACCAAAGACGACCGACCCATCTGGGCGTCGTACAAGTACAACGTCAAGACCACGCCCACTTCCTGCCGCCTCGAGGTCCTCAACTCCGACCGAGAGGAGGCGCAAGGAAAGTACTGCGTCACCATCTCCAACAGCTGCAGTTCCGCCACCAGCAACGCCTACGTGCTGTGCAGAACAAGCAAGAGAGGTACTAATACTGCAAATACTACTGCGAATACTACTGTAAATATTACTGCAAATACTACTTATAGTGCTACTACCACTACAACTAATATACTAGTACTACTACTATAACTACAACAGCTGTGACTGCGACTATAATGGCCACATGCCATGCCGATGTGCTGTACAAAACAAACAAGAGAGGTACTAATTCTGCTACTGCAAATACTACTGACACTTAATGACTCTTCATGACTCTATGTGACTCTTGAAGACTCTTCGTGACTCTTCATGACTCTTCGTGACTCTTCGTGACTCTTAAAGACTCTTCGTGACTCTTCATGACTCTTAAAGACTCTTCGTGACTCTTCATGACTCTTAAAGACTCTTCGTGACTCTTCATGACTCTTAAAGACTCTTCGTGACTCTTCGTGACTCTTCGTGATTCTTTGTGACTCTTCGTGACTCCTAAAGACTCTTCGTGACTCTTTGTGACTCCTAAAGACTCTTCGTGACTCTTCGTGACTCTTCATGACTCTTAAAGACTCTTAGTAACTCTCCGAGACTCTTTATGACTCTTAAAGACTCTTTGTGACTCTTTGTGACTCTTAAAGACTTTTCGTGACTCTTCGTGACCCTTAAAGACTCTTCGTGACTCTTAAAGACTTTTCGTGACTCTTAAAGACTTTTCGTGACTCTTAAAGACTTTTCGTGACGCTTCGTGACTCTGCTCTAATGAGGTCAGCTTCACTGGACTTAAGGCTTCTGTACTTTTCACTAACACTGCCTTTGCCCTCTGCTTTATAACCTCCTCCTCCTTCCTTCCTCCTTCCGTCCTCCTCCTCCTCCCTTCCTCCTCCTTCCTCCTCCTCCCTTCCTCCTCCTCCCTTCCTCCTCCTCCTCCTCTCTGCTCTAACCCTCCCCAGAGCCCCCTCGCTTTGTGCGTAAACTGGAGAACACCACATACGTCCTGGGGGAGGCGCTGTCGCTGCGTGTGGCGTTCAGAGCGTCAGAGCGTGTGACCGTGAGCTGGAGGAAAGATGGCCGGCCCATTTGGGCTTCGTACAAATACAATGTGAAGACGACGGACTGCAGCTGCATCCTGGACGTGCTAAATGCAGACCGCGAGGACGCCAGAGGGCGCTACAGCTGTGAGATCAGCAACAAGGACGGCTCTGACGCCTGCCATGCCTACGTCATGCTAGGTAACACGCTAACACATGACGGCTCGCTAGGTAACTTGCTAACATGCTATGGCATGCTAGGTAACATGCGACAGCACGCTAGGTAACACGCTAACACACTACGGCATTCTAGTTAACACGCTAACATGGGTAACACAGGTCATGCCCAGAAAATGGTGGAACTAAAGGAGGCTTAAACATGCTAACAGAGACACAGGCCGTGTCTCAATTCGAGGGCTGCATCCTCCGGAGGCTGCAAAGGCCAGGTGCTCCGAAGGCTGTGAAGGCTGCAGCCTTCGAACCAGCCTCCGCGGACCACAAAACCATCGCTGAAATGGGACAGGTCCAGCCCACGGAGCCGCTCCGTTGCTCAGCAACTGAGACACGCTGCCTAACGCTAATGCTAACAACACGCACCACACAGATTACGCACACGGATCAATAACAAAGATTACGCCTGGGTAACTGAACTGTCGGATTTTGAGACCAAGTTATTCTAATAATTCTCATCATCATCAAATCTTGTGGCTAAAACGAAAACGTATGTTTAACTTTTGCAAAACAAAACTGTTATATTTCTTGGATAGATCTGAAATAGGCTAAAAAACCTTAAAGTTTCAAATACAGTGATGAGCATGCATTATTAATTATTATTATCATTATTAAATATTTTTATATTGACCAAGCATTACATTTATACAGGGAATGCATTTAAATCAGTTTATAAAGAAAGACATCTCTCCTTTGAGAAAAGATGGTTTATTAAACATTCAAAGGAACTTCTGGAAATACTTTATCTTGATGTGAAAAGTCAAACATTGAACCCATTACACACACACAATGCAATAATAGGTGAGTAAAAACAGCTGTATGTCAGTGAACTCTCAAATTCTGTTCCCTTTTTGCTGAAGCAGGTGACAGTCCAAAATGAACAAATTTTCTTTGTAAAATATGATCAGGTGGATTCCCACTGCTTAACTGCAGTACAATAGTACATTCTTATAGTACATGTAATTAATTACTATCAAAAGAGACTTCAAATAAGTGGCACATTTCACCATGATTCAAATGTCAGTATAGACTGAAAAACATTCAAATAAACATATGAGCAAATGATATGTTTTCAGTTTTGTCTCACACACATGTTAAGGTCATATAAGGCCACATTTATCATGGGACACTTCCTCAGTGATTAAGATGTTTAGGTGCTCCTCTGCTAAGATGCAAAGAAACTACCATTTGACTATTTTACTTGTGCAGGAAATTAGAAGTTGAACCTAAACATCACTATTAGGACACATTAGGGACAGCAGCAGCACGTGCAGGAGGGAGGCCTGATGCAACCAGAGCCCCCACAGGTCTTCTACAGTCAGCATGGACAGTGGAGACATGACCCAGTGCACTTGGACCACTCAGTGTGATGTATCTCGTCTTCTGGAGGAGGAAGAGCAGAATGGGCCTTATGTCTGATTGATCAAAGTCCTGTCCTGCAGAGTGAAAACCTGTAATGACACACACATTAAGAAAACTACAAAACTATTACAGGAAAATTTGGTTCACAGTGTATATACATTCAGATCCAAAGGCTGTTTAGATAAATCGAAACATCTTCATTAATAGAGGAATCCCACACATTTGACAATTTAGATTTCAATATGAGCATGGAGTTAATGGAGTTACTCTTTTGAGGACAGTGAGGTCCAGATCTTGGCCAGAGAAAAGAACTGGTTTGAGAGGAGGAGTTAAAGAAGCTATTTTTGTCAAGAAAGAGAATCCTTCCTTGAACAGAAATGGAGGTCTCAGACATCATTGGTCTCCATCTATAACTCTATCCTCAAACCTAAATCAAAACAAACAGAGAAAACAATGGGACTAGCCAGGACATGTCCAGAGGTGTGAAAACACCATCATGGCCCTGAATGGATCTGCTAACTACTCCCCCACTCCCACTCCATATTGAATAGACTCACCTGACTAACAGAAACTGTAAATAAATATGTGTGTCTCAGAGTCATTTTCATTGTAATTAAGCTCCTCCCTTCAGGCAGATATAAAGCAGTGTCCACCAGCATCTGACCAGAACTGAAGAAGCAGCTTGGATGAGAAATGGATTCAACCAAATAAACTTTGTCCAGTTGACAAATTGAATTTCTCCTTTTGCCAGTATGAGCAGGATTCATTTGCAGCCCTTATTATTGCAGGCCGAACTTCTCCAGTATTGTCCTGAGTCAAACAGAACATAAACATTCACATTTACATAATAATAAATACAGTACATTTATAATTATATATAATATGAAATCTGTTACAGATCTCCTAGTGTTACTGCAAACATTTGTTCAATAACCGTGCAGCACACGCTATCCTTTCATTTATGTAGTTAATTATGTCTTTTTTATTACAGTTTTCATGGTGCTTTTGTAAGGGAGATATAATGGATAATAACACTTAATAAGTCCAGCTTATTTGTGAACAACTGTCTACTGACAAATATGTAGGTTTAGTTCTCCACTGTGATATTACTACATTACTACACATGATAGTACTACATTGTGTAGTATACTTTTCAGATCACCAGCTTCCCGACCATCATTTAGTAATCACAGAAGTACAGGCTGTGGAGAACATAGGAAATAAATGGGGAAACCCAGGTTAATTCACAACTACTCACATATGTACAAATGAAAAAGGTTTTCAAATGGCAGTAAAGCCAGCGCTGATATAGTTTTCATGGCTGATGTTATATTATCTAACAGGAGCATATAGCACTGTTTTAATACTTACCTCCAAGCCATGTTCACGGAGAATTTAGCCCCGGTGAACAGGTGGTCGTTCTCCCGCCTCAGCTCAGTTAGTCGGGTGGTCTGCTCCTTGTTCCCTGAAGACATGAATATTCTTACATACTGGAGAATATCCAACATTACAACAGCTAAGCTAATAAACAAGTGTAAGGGATAACGCTACTAACCGCTAATACAACAATATCCGTAAACTAAGCCATAACAACTACCTTCATACATATGTTTAACTTAACATCTTAAGTTCAACTTAAGTGAACTTGTTTATGAACAGTTTCATGTAGCGAGTCACTTAGAATTAATTGTAGGCGAGGTAAACCAGGACTTACATTTAAAAGTAAAATTGCAACTAGTAGAAGATGAAGCTGCTGACTAAATTTTCTCCTGTAGAAGAAGTAGCGTGCGGTGCATGCTGGGATATATGAGGCCGTGAAGGATACATTTTCACGTCCTTCGTTCACGGCCTGATCTCCATGGAAACGAGGCCGGTTTTCAGGCTGCATCCTCAGAGGCTGCATGAAATGGGACAGGCCTTGTCGCGCCGGAAGTGACGTATGCGGCCTGAAAACCAGCCTCAGAGGCTGCAGACCCCGAATTGAGACACGGCAACAGAGACACTGCCATAAAAGAGCTAAGCTGCGCTAACAGTTAGACTGCTGCGCTAACACTTAGATTGCTGCACTCATGTTTGGGACAGTGCTCTGCTGGAGCTGGAGGATTGTCTCAGGACTCCTGGGATGTGGATTTCAGTTTTGTGGTTTTGTGGTTTCGTGATTTTATTGTTTTGTGGTTGGTGTGTTCATTGCCACATGTTTATGATTTGAGTTTATTTCAGTGTTTTTTGCGGCAGTTTTATTTTTCTAAACTCTGCGTTTTCTTCCTGTCGTTTAACCTCCGTTGCTGTCCTCAGAGCCCGTTCGCTTCGTGCAGAAACTTCAGGATGTTTCTCACGAGCTGGGGCAACCTTTGACCCTCACATGCACATACGCCGGCAGCGAGCACGTGCACGCCACCTGGAAGAAGGACGGGAAACTGATCTGGGCCTCGTACCAGTACAACGTCAGGACCAGCAGGGGGCGCTGCGAGCTCGACGTCCTCAACAACGACCGAGAAGCTTCGGCCGGAACCTACACCTGCGAAATCTCCAACGCCGACGGCGCCGACACCTGCCACTGCACCGTCAGGCTAGGTAACACCTGTCACTGTCGCCTGCTCTGCTCCTGCCGCCATCAGGTTAAAGGGCTGCACAGTTTTGAAAAAATGTAATTGCAGTTTTTTGTGTTTTAAGTAAACTTTAACCTCGTCCCAGGCATTTCAGAACATCTTTTACACAGAATATGACCCCATGGAGACACAGGGAGGGCACTGACACACAGTGAGGGCATCTGACACACAAGGACATTTCAGAATAGTTTGTAGAGGTCTAAACTGCACGACTTTGTTCTTTGCAGAGGATATTCTTTTAAATCAGACTTTATTGTGCCAACCCAAAGTGCCATTTCAGTGTGTCGCCCCGGGGTCGGGTAAGATCACCCCCGAGGAGAGGCCCAGGAGAGGGTCCAGAAGAGGTCCCAGGAGAGGTCCCAAGAGAGGGTCTAGGAGAGGTTTAGGAGAGGTCCAGAAGAGGCCCAGGAGAGGGTCCAGGAGAGGTACAGGAGAGGTCCAGGAGAGGTCCAGGAGAGGTTCAGGAGAGGGTCCAGGTGAGGTCCAGGAGAGGTCCAGGAGAGGTTCAGGAGATGGTCCAGGAGAGGGCCCAGGAGAGGGTCCAGGAGAGGTCCAGAAGAGGCCCAGGAGAGGTTCAGGAGAGGGTTCAGGAGAGGTACAGGAGAGGTCCAGGAGAGGTTCAGGAGAGGCCCAGGAGAGGGTCCAGAAGAGGTCCCAGGAAAGGTCCAGGAGAGGTCCTAGGAGAGGTTCAGGAGAGGTCCAGAAGAGGCCCAGGAGAGGGTCCAGGAGAGGGTCCAGGAGAGGTCCCAGGAGACGGTCCAGGAGAGGTTCAGGAGAGGGTCCAGGAGAGGTCCCAGGAGAGGGTTCAGGAGAGGGTCCAGGAGAGGTCCCAGGAGAGGGTCCAGGAGAGGTACAGGAGAGTTCCAGGAGAGGTTCAGGAGAGGGTCCACGAGAGGGTCCAGGAGAGTTCCAGGAGAGTTCCAGGAGAGTTCCAGGAGAGTTCCAGGAGAGTTCCAGGAGAGGTCCAGGAGAGGTCCAGGAGAGGTCCAGGAGAGGTCCAGGAGAGGTCCAGGAGACGTTCAGGAGAGGGTCCGGGAGAGGTCCTTCTGTCAGAGTAGAGTCACTTATACAGTCATCCTGAATTCTCTGAGCTGACTCTGGTTTTTGGTCTCCTCATTGAGCATGTCCTTCATTTTGTGTGAGTGTGTCTCTGCAGCCACCATCTTGGGAAGGTGTGGTGTGGTTTTCAGGATGTGATTGGTGGATCGGTGGATTGGTGTGAATACTCGTAACGCAGTGACTCTTTGCATTTACAGTTATTTTGATTTCCTGCTGATTATTCTGCATGTTTTTACACGGTTGGTTTGAGCGGAAAACCCTTTGCTCACCTCGAGTTTTGAGAAGGGCTCTATTATAAAAACTGTTTCTGTTTTTTGTCGTTCTCGTGTTTTCTGGTGTTTTGGTGAATGTGTGGTTCTTCTGGAGCATGTTCCTAAAGCTCAGTTACGGAACCTGATGCGAGCTGGTGTGGTGTATGTCGGTGTTTGGGTAAAAGCATGTCTGAGGCACCTGTGGGTTTAAACTGGAGCCATTTGACTCGTGTATCATCCCCGTATTTCCCATGATTCTCTACCTGTACCTCTACTCGGTTTGGTCCTGGCTCGGTCCTGTTTGGTCCTGGTTTGGTTCTGTTTTGGTCCTGGTTTGGTCCTGGTTTGGTCCTGTTTTGGTCCTGGTTTGGTCCTGGTTTGATCCTGTTTTTTGTGGAAGTCTTCAGCTCTGTTTTTCTCTGATGGTTTTGAGTATTCTTCTTCTTTTGAACCCTCATCACTCTGATCCTCCGCTCTTTTATCTGACTTTCTCTCCTCCTTTTACCTCTCTCCTCCTTTCATCTCCTTTATCCCTTGTTACCTCTCTCTCCTCTTTCTTCTCCTCTCCCCTCTCCCTCTCTCCTCTCTTCCTCTCTCCTCCTTTCCTCTTCTCTCTCCTCCCTCTGTCCTCCATAGAGCGTAAAGTTCCTCCCTCGTTCACAAAGCGTCCGTTGGACTCTGTGGTGGAGGGTGTGGGCGGTCAGGTGCATCTGGAGGCGCGTGTGTCCGGTTCTCCTCCTCTGACCGTGGCGTGGACCAAAGACGGCGTCGAGGTTCAGACATCAGACAAACTGGAGACGAGCTTCGAGAACAACGTGGCGGTTCTCGTGGTGAAGAACTCGGCACTCAGTGACTCCGGAGTCTATAGCTGCACCGTGAAGAACCAGGCCGGCAAGACCTCCTGCACGACCACCCTCACCTTCTCCGGTAAGACCTGGTTTAGTTCTGATTTAGTACTGGTTCAATCCTAGTTTAGTCCTGGTTTTCCCGAGGTCCCTCCCCAGTTTAATCCTGTTTTAGATCCCACACAATCTCTAACACCTCTCTTTCCTCCTCTTCTCCTTCCTCCTCCTCTCTCTTCCTTTCTCCTTCCTCCTCCTCCTCTCTCTCCTCCTTTCTCCCCAGAGTCTGGCACTCCTCCTCACTTCACATCTCCTCTCAAACCGGTGTCAGTGGCAGAGGGAGATAAGCTCACCCTGCGCTGCTCGGTCACCGGTTCTGTTCCTCTGACGGTTCAGTGGATGAAGGATCGCCGCGAGCTCCTGTCATCCGGGAACACCAGGATCACCTTCTCCAACGGCACAGCTGCACTTGAGGTCACCGGCTGCTCCAAAACGGATGCCGGCGACTACCTTTGCAAGGCCAGCAACGCCAGTGGAGCCAACTTCTGCAAAGCCCGCGTCACCGTCAGAGGTACCAGCCGGATCACAACAGGTCTACATTGTTAAGGGAGGTACCAGCCGGATCACAACCGGTCTACGGGCTCTGGGGAGGTACCAGTCGGATTACAACCGGTCTACAGGGTCTGGGGAGGGTCTGGGGAGATATCAGCCGGATCACAACCGGTCTACAGGGCCTGGGGAGGTATCAACCGGATCATAACCGGTCTACAGGGTCTGGGAAGGTACCAGCCAGATCACAACTGGTCTACAGGGCCTGGGGAGGTACCAACCGGATCACAACTGGTCTGCAGGTCTAGAGGAGCATCCTAACCGGTTTCGAGGGGTCTAACTGTCTTCTCTCCTCAGACGCTGGCACTAAGGCCCCGGCTCCTGACACCACAGTGCCCTCTGCTGCTCCAGCACCGGTGAAACGTCTCGACAACTTGTTCTTCATTGAAGAACCACGAAATATCTCCACCCCTGAAAGTAAGACCTTAGACCAGGTTTAGACTGGGCTTAGACCGGAATTAGACTGGGTTTAGACCGGGTTTATTCCTGGTTTAGTCCTCCTTTAGTCCTGGTTCAGTCCTGGTTTAGTCCTCCTTTAGTCCTGGATTAGTCCTGGTTTAACTGGTGTCTCTCTCGGCAGAGGGCACAGCGACCTTCATTGCTAAACTGGGCGGGGACCCAATCCCAAGCGTGAAGTGGATGAAGGGGAAGTGGCGCCAGGTGACTCACGGCGGGCGCGTATCCGTGGAGCAGAAGGGTCCCGATGCCCGCCTGGAGATCAGGGAAGTCACCCGCTCGGACGCCGGGCAGTACCGCTGCGTCGCCACCAACAAACACGGCGAGATCGAGACCGCCGCCGAACTCAGCGTCACCAAGAGAGAGGAGATGGGAGGGGCCGGGGACTTCAGAGCCACGCTCAAGAAGTAAATACATTACAGTACTACTACTACTATTACTACTACTACTACTGCTACAAAAACTGCAACTACTACAAATTCTCTAATACTACAAATGCTACTACTACTACAACAGGAACTATAGTAACACAGAGACAGGGACTTGCTCAAGAAGTAAATATACTACAAATACTACTACTACAACAAATACTACAAATACTGCATACTACCACAACATAACAGGTTAAACTATAGTCACACAGGAAGATGGGAGGGCATCTGACACACAGGAGTACAGGAGTATGGGAGGGCATCTGACACACAGGAGTATGGCAGGGCATCTGGTGTAAGTGTGTGTGTTTTCCAGGACTCCCTCGAAGCAGAAGAGTCCAAAGCGTGAGGATGTGGACATCGTGGAGCTGCTGAGGGGTCACGACCCCAAAGACTATGAGAGGATCCTGAGAGAGCATGAGATCTACGACTACAGAGCCATCCTGCAGGCCATCGAGTTCCTCAAGAAGGAGAAGACCATGGTCACCGACAAACCGGTGAGAAACACGCTCAAACATCAGGAAAACAACACTGAAATGACAGGAAAACAACACTGAAACGTCAGGAAAACAGCACTGAAACATCAGGAAAACAACACTGAAACAACAGGAAAACAACACTGAAACATCAGGAAAACAACACTGAAACAACAGGAAAACAACACTGAAACATCAGGAAAACAACACTGAAACAACAGGAAAACAACACTGAAACATCAGGAAAACAACACTGAAACATCAGGAAAACAACACTGAAACATCAGGAAAACAACACTGAAACATCAGGAAAACAACACTGAAACATCAGGAAAATAACACTGAAACATCACCAAAACATTGGGAAAATAACACCGAAATATCACCAAAACGACACTGAAACATTACCAAAACACTGAAACATCACCAAAACAAAAGTGAAACATTACCAAAACAACACTGAAACATCCCCAAAACATTGGGAAAATAACACCGAAACATCACCAAAACGACACTGAAACATTACCAAAACAACACTGAAACATCACCAAAATGACACCGAAATAAAACCGAAACATCACCAAAACAACATTGAAACACCCCCAAAACATCACCAAAATAACACAGAAACATCACCAAAACAACACCGAAACATCACCAAAACGACACTCAAAACATTACCAAAACAACACTGAAACATCACCAAAACAACACCGAAACAAAACCGAAACATCACCAAAACAACACCAAAACAAAACCGAAACATCACCAAAACATCAGGAAAACAACACCGAAACATTACCAAAACAACCTGAAAACATCACCAAAACACCAGCAAAACATCACCAAAACAACACTGAAACATCCCCGAAACATAAAAAAAATAACACCAAAACATCACCAAAACAACACCGAAACATCACCAAAACGACACTCAAAACATTACCAAAACAACACTGAAACATCACCAAAACAACACCGAAACAAAACCGAAACATCACCAAAACAACACCAAAACAAAACCGAAACATCACCAAAACATCAGGAAAACAACACTGAAACATCACCAAAACAACCTGAAAACATCACCAAAACACCAGCAAAACATCACCAAAACAACACTGAAACATCCCCGAAACATCAAAAAAATAACACCAAAACATCACCAAAACAACACTGAAACATCCCCGAAACATCACCAAAACAACACCGAAACATCACCAAAACAACCTGAAAACATCACCAAAACAACACCGAAACATTACCAAAACAACACCGAAACATCACCAAAACAACCTCAAAACATCACCAAAACATCACCAAAACAACACTGAAACATCAAGAAAATAACACCAAAACATTACCAAAACAACACTGAAACACCCCCAAAACATCAGGAAAATAACAGAAACATCATCAAAACAACACTGAAACATCCACGAAACGTCACCAAAACAACACCGAAACATCACCAAAACACTGAAACATTACCAAAACAACACCGAAACAAAACCGAAACATCACCAAAACAACACCAAAACAAAACCGAAACATCAGGAAAACAATACCAAAACATCAGGAAAACAACCTGAAAACCTCAGGAATACAACACTGAAACATTACCAAAACAACACCAAAACAACACCAAAACATCACCAAAACACTCTGAAAACATCACCGAAACAATCTGAAAACATCACCGAAACATCACCAAAACAACCTGAAAATATCACCAAAACACCACCAAAACAGCACTGAAACATCACCAAAACAATCTGAAAACATCACCGAAACATCGCCAAAACAAGCTGAAAACATCACCAAAACATTAGTAAAATATCACCAAACTAAAACCTGAGGGAGAGGCCTTGGAGAGTTTTCATAATGTGGTTTCAAAGGCTGTATCTATAATCCTGGCTCCTCATTGGCTGGGTTTTGTTTGCACTGAGCTCTGATTGGCTGTCTGCCCTCAGGAGGTGGAGCATGGTGGCGCCATGGAGGAGGAAGTGATGGCACGATTCATGCAGCAGATGGAGACAAGAGCAGGAACTGAGGTAAGAACGCCGAAACGAGAGGGTTTACATTCTGATCCACACACACAGAGGATAGAGCAGGTACTGAGGGAACACCTGGTGTAGTCCTGGTTTAGACCTGGTTTAGACCTGGTTTAGGCCAGTTTTAGTCCTGGTTCAGACTCTGTAGTAAATGTAACTGTATGTGTTTTCTGGAGCCGGTGAACGTGCTGGAGGACATCAGGGACCAGGCGGTTGGCATGGGTGCGGCGGCCATGTTCGAGTGTCAGATCAGTATAAACTACCCCGAGATCTCGCTCACGTGGTACAAAGGAACGCAGAAGCTTCAGCGGGGTGACAAGTACGACATCGGCACTGCTGGAGACCGCCACTGGCTCAAGGTCCTCAAGTGTGACGCCAACGACCAGGGCGACTACCGCGTGGTGTGTGGACCGCACATGTCCAGCGCCCAGCTCACCGTAGGAGGTACGAACTGTGCACCTGTCCACACACCCGTCCACACATCTGTAGCTACCTGTCCACTGACCTGTCCACACACATGTCCACTACCTGTCCACACACCTGTCCACTATCTGTTCACATACCTGTCCACTACCTGTCCACTGACCTGTCCACACACCTGTACACACATCTGTCCTTTACCTGTCCATTGACATGTCCACACACATGTCCTCTACCAGTCCACACACCTGTCCTCTACCTGTCCACACACCTGTCCACTGACCTGTCCTCACCTGTACGTACACCTGTCCATACACCTGTCCACACATGCACATGTCCATCGTTTAGCTCACTCTGAACCTGTCCTCACCTGTCCTCTTCCACCTACTCTGTCTCCTGTCTGCACCTGTCCTCTTAAACCTTATGAGGACAGGTGGGGAATCTCACACACTTCTGTCCATTCATGTCACAGGTACGCTTCACCTGTCCTCTTCCTGTCCACACCTGTCCTAACTCACCTGTCTCACCTGCCTGTAGGAGACACCTATCCTGTCCTGTAGGACCCATGTCTCTGTTTGTCTCCTTGCCTCCTAATTCCTTATTTTGCTTCCTTTCCTTCGCTCACCTCCTTCGTCATCATTAACTCTTCGTTAATCTCTTCCTTCATTAAAAACTCCTCCTCTATGGTCCCTCCCTCCTTCTATAGTCACTTCCTTAGAGTCTCCTTAGTTGCCTCCTTCTCTCCTCAGTTGCCCTCTTAGTTGCCTCACTTGTCTCCTTAGTTGCCTCCTTTTCTCCTTAGATGTCTTCTTGTCTCCTTAGTTGCCTCCTTGTCCTTGTTCCTCTTACATTTCCATGTGTCATATCTCCGTATATTTGTGTTTCTCTGTGTCTCTTTGGTCCAGTGTCTTCAATGTGTTTTTATATTTCTGTTTCTTTGTTTGGTTTTGTACCTGATCCTTTCGACCCAAACGTGTGTCAGAGTTCGATCGATTCGAGGTAAAAGAGGAAAGAACCACCCGTGTCCATCAGACCGAAGGTAGAACAGAACTCAAAATGTCACTTTAAACGTTAAATCTGGTTCTAAACGCCGTGTTTTGGTTAAAGAATGGAAAGATTTATACTCTGTGGAGGAGCAGACTCACAGCGCAGGTATCACACTCACTTTCACTTTCTCTTTCACTGCTTTAGACAGTTTTTAAACCGTTGTTAAATCAAACATTTGTCTCAGAAGTAACCGCCTCCCCCGAGTTCACCCTTTCACCTCCAACTCCATAGTAACCCATAATATGACCTCCATCCCATAATAATAATAACGACGCACTGAACCCTTTGTAGTTCCAGTGCTGATGACTCCTCCTCTCCTCCTCTCCTCCATCTCCCTCGTTCAGACCTGTCCCTGGTCCTAACTCTGCTCTGGACTGATCTGGTTCTGATCACATGACCACAGGTTCAGAGGGAAAGTGACAGAATAGTTCTTTAAACATGTCTGGGGTAGACGTTCATTTAGTAAAAAACAGATGATAAATGATCAAACTGAAACTAACATCACTGAAACCTGAAAAGAAACTGTTCTAAATGTTATAAAACAAATATTTTAAATATGAAAAAATATGATTAAAAACCATGAGCTTCAATACTAGTACATAAATAGCAGAACGCAACACTGAAGCTGTAGGGTACACCTGTCAGGCACCTGTCATATCTCAGGTGAATCCAAGACTTTCCTCTGTTCTCGCGGTTGGAGGCTGAGTCAGTCTCTCTGCGGTCCGTCTCAGGTAAACGCCCCTGGCCCCTCCCCTTTATATGGTTAGTCCCTCTCCTTGCCGCCGTTTGGCCCCTCCCTTTGCGCCCCTTTGGCCTCTCTCCTTGCCGCCGTTTGGCCCCTCCCCTTGTGTCCCTTTGGCTCCTCCCTTCGCGCCCCTTTGGCCCCTTCCATTCATCCTTATACAATCGTGTGTCTGACAGGTGTTTCTCACACAGACGACAGGAAGCGAGTGGAAGAGACGATGGAGAAGAGAGAAGTCGATACAGCCCGAGCTCCAGGTACTGTTCACCTGTCAGCCCTGCTTCACCTGCCAGACATGCTTCACCTGTCAGCCCTGCTTCACCTGTCTGCTCCTGTAGAGTAGAGCTTCACCTGTCTCTCTCTCTCTGTTTAAACCTCTTTGGGGCCGTTTCTCGTCTTTTTGCGTTGTTTGTTGCTTCTTTCTGCTGCCTGTTTCGTAGATGTCAGTTTTTTATTCTCTTAAGTAAGAAGTTTGTTGCTTTTGCTTCCATTAAAATGTTTTTAAAACGTTTTATGCGGCGCAAAGCCTTTTCAGTTTAAGACTTATTTTATTAGTAAAGATTCAGAAACCGTGTCCTGATGGTTGTAGTTTTTGAGGAATATTCTGCATGCGTGAAAATTAACCCAATCTTTAAGTGATTCTTCAATTTCACTTCAAAATAAGGCGCTGTACTTTCTGTGTCTGTCATCGTCTCTGTAAATGTTGTAAAAATGTCCAAACTGGTTCAAGTTTCTGTCTCTTTAAGTCCTAATTTCTTATTTTTCTTTAATTCTTGTGAAAAGCTTTTGACCAGGAGAAGGAGTGGCCTGGTGATGTCACAATGCCTGCCCCGCCCACCGTCGCAGGTAACCAATCAGATCGCAATGTGTCTTTGCTCAGTATATCAGATCTGATCTTGTATTTCCATCACAAAGGACAGGCTGTAAGCTGGTTCTGAGCTTAGACCCAGAAAATGTTCAAATAATAAACAGTGATAATACTAGCTGTAGGTTTTTATCACAATTAGAAACACTTTTATTCTGTAGGATTTTTCTGTCTTTTCATAACAAAACACGAGCAGTTTTTAAATTGTCAAAGTGCCTAAGAGTTAGCTCCAGTGACACAGATCACTGAAAACAACACAACACCATCTGTGGTTCTGATTATACTTCTGTGTACAATATGTGTGACTTTTAAAACGTGTATTTTTGCATCTAAACTTAAGCCTGGCCTCTACAGCTCCAGCTCAGAGTCTGACCACTGTGAACACGCCTTTTCCACCTTCCATTCACAAAACCGTTTATCTTCTGTTTGTTTTTTGTTCTACACTTTTTGTATTTGTGTGTGACTCTTGCTCTTCTCCCAAAGTCCGACCCGAGGAGCGCCTCCATGAAGTTTACCCAGAGAAAACCACACAAGTCCCGTCCAAAGGTACTGCTCTTATCTCTCTCTTTAAACTGCACCTGTCTCTCTCTTTAAGCTGCTCCTGTCTCTCTTTTTAAGATGCTCCTGTCTCTCTCTTTAAGCCTGTTGCTCCTGTCTCTGTTCCTTTCAGTTTTTGTGTCTGTCCTCTTTTCTGCATTCGTCAGAGTGCTCTGTGTAAATCTTATTCTTCTTAAGTTGCTTCAGAATCTTCCGGACCAGATTTTCCGAAAAAAATTGAGAAGATTCAAGAAACAAAAGTTGAAATTTCCAAAATGGAGGATGGGAAGAAAATGGTGGAATCTTGCAAAGTCGTGTTGGAAGAAGAGACGACACGGACGGTTTTAGAACCAAAACACAAATTTCAAGTTCAAGAAATTATCTTTGAGGAGGAGAAGAAGGCGATAGGTGTCAGGAAAGTGGAAATATTTGAGGAGTTTGTCACAGAAACGCCAAAAATAATCCACAAAGAACCAAAGAGGAGCCTAGAAACAGAACATCTCATTCAAGCTAGAACTTTAGTGTCACAGACCAGAGAAGAGCCATCTGCTCAGGTTAAAACCATTCAGAAAGAAGAGGTAATCTCAGAGGTTAGACAGGTCCAGAGGTCTTTGGAGCAAGCTGAGATCACAGTGCAGAAGGTGATGCCCAAATTAGAGCCAGAAGAACTAAAGAAACTAGAACAACCGACACAAACTCTACTTAAAGATTCTGAGTTGAGACTAGAACAGAAGATACTCAAAACGGAGCAGGTGATCTCAGGAGTTATGGAGGTGAAAGTGACACAGGAGTCTGATACTGAGACGAAACAGATGAAGGTGGAGAAGGTAGAGACAAAGAAAGCTCCAGAAATTCAAGAAGTAGTAATAGGAAAACCAAAACAACTAGGAACGTCTGCACAAATTCAAATTAAAGATTTAGACTCGAGGCAGAAACAGGTTATTTCAGAAGTTAGAGAGGTTCTCGTGACACAGGACTCTTATGACTCTTGTGTCAAGGCTAAACCAACAGTTACAGATGTGCCAGTGAAGGTAGAACCAAGGAAGGCTCCAGAACCGCCAAAACCTGTGCTGGAAAAGCCAAAGGAAATGCCAAAACCTGTTCCAGAAAAGCCAAAGGAAATGCCAAAACTTGTGCCAGAAAAACAGCCAAAAATAAAAGAACCAGTTCAGAAAGTTCCAGAGGCAAAACCTGAGAGTCGATGCGAGGAGGTGGAGAAAGTGAAACCAGCTGAACTCAAACCACCACCTCAAACTGCTGAAGGTAACAGTCTGAGCTGGCGGCCATCTTGTCACTAACCCCCATTTTTCACAATAAGAGTCTGTGTTTGTCCATCTCTGTGTAATGTGTGTGTCTGTGCTGCTGTGAGCTTTTATTTTGAATTACACAGGATTAGTGAGGAATAACTCTGGACCACTGCAAACCTGTTTGAAATGAACCTGTTCTGATTTTCACATTTTTAACATCTCATCTTTTTAATTTTTTTTTACCTTTTACCCAAATATTACTCTAATAATCTCTTTCTTACATTCTTAACTTTGTCTCTTTTTTGTCTTGGGTTCGATCTTTCTTTTTAAATCAGAAAAACAAAGAGTGAAAGAAAAAACAGGAGAATCTAAAATGGAAGACAAGCTGAAGCCAGAAGACAAAATGGCTGACTTAACTGAAGATTTGAACAGGACATTTAAGAAAAACGGTGTTTTAGAAGGAGCTGCTAAAACAACTCAGAAGATTTTAGTTTCTGAGGAAAAGTCAGATTCTCAACACAAAGAAAAGGTAAAAATGTCCAAACATGAAGATAAACCCAAACTTTTTAAAGGAATCAAAGACAGGACTGACCCAGAAATTGCCTCAGAACTGTCCCGGACTAACAAAGATGGCAGAACAATAGAAAAACAGCAGTTGTCCAGCAAGTCTCAAGAGTCTGAAGAAGAAGTGTCTTTAGTCGAAACTAAAATTCCAAAACACGATTCAAACATTTTAAGGGAAATTACAGATCTGGAAGAAAGAATTTGTCCTGAAATTGTGCAAGAAATTGTAGTAAAAACACCAAAGAAGAAGAAAAAAGATGCGCCGCAAGGAACAACTGAGATAACCAAATGTGAGGAACTAGAAACAAAACAAAAGGAAACAACCAAAGACAAAAGACCTGCCACTTTTGGACAAACTGCCCCCAATCTGCCCCAAAGTGACCGCAGAGAAGAGCCACCACCAGAGGGTCCTATTCACCAAACAGAACCAAAGCGTGGAACTGAAGAGACTGAAGCTGGACCAAAAATAGAAGCGAAGAAGGATTCAGAAAAACCTAAAATGTCTGAGTTAAAACTGTCAAAACTGAAACCCAAAGATGTGATTTTAGCTCAGGAGATTTCAGAAAAGATGCAAAAAGAACAAGAAGAAATGTCAGCCATGTTTGAAACGGTGAGTCTAAAATCTGATCTGAAAGAAGGAGGAGAACCAAGATCATCTGGAGAGGTTCTGGATGTGACTAAAGAGTTATCACACATTAGAAGACTGGTATCACATGAAGGAAGACAAGATCCATCTCAAACCGAAATATTCACTGAAGAAAGACGAGAGTTTGGTTCATACAAAGAGGAACGCTGTGGAAGAGAAGACCATTTATCTGTGGAAGTGACCCAAAGTTCACCTGAAGATCGAATCATTTCCTCACACATGAAATCAGAAGGTTCAGATGTCACCAAAAAAATGAAGACAGCTCTGCAACCAGCTACAGTTTTATCTAAAAGAGGAGTGATTTTAGAAGAACCCAAAACAGAAGAGTGGACAGAAGGTGCACAGGATTCCACAATTTTAGACGAAACTAAAATAGAAACAGCTCCAAAAGATTCACCACGGCCTCTTTCAGAAGGACGAGAAGAAGAAGCGATAATACCACAGAAAACCAAACCAAGATACAAAATTGAGGTTAGAAATAAAACATCAGCTAAACCTCCTGCGTCAGACAAATTGCCTGAAGAACAGACTCGCCCTCAAATTACAAGGCAAAAGGTTCAAACTCGAAAAGACGAAGAAAGCGTACAGAGAGACGAGTTAAAACATGATGAGAAGAGAGGAAAGGAAACGTGTGAGCAGCTCCAGGCTCTGTCCACAGGGGGTGCTCTCTCAGGTAAAACAGAAGGTACTCTTTAAATCAGAACCTTTTCAACACAGATCTCTTTTTTGGTCATCTGACTCATCACATTCTTAAAGTCCATCACATCATTTGGTTTTCTTCAAGAGAATTCTCCATTAATAGGTCTTAAAAAGTATTGTATTTTATTCAGTAGTAGTAGTAGTGGATGTAAGTCATTGTACTCAAGTTACTTCAAAATACTATTACTCAAGTAGAAGTACAAAGTAGTGGACTCAAGAAACAGTAAAAAAGTATTTGGGAAAAGTAAGAGTACCTTAAAG
Source organism: Taenioides sp. WSHXM2023 (assembly GCA_029959045.1). NCBI lineage: Eukaryota > Metazoa > Chordata > Actinopteri > Gobiiformes > Gobiidae > Taenioides > Taenioides sp. WSHXM2023. The sequence continues at coordinate 204,117 of CM057099.1, forward strand.
ACCAGTCTGGCCAAATGACACCTTCTGTTACCATGGTGACGCCTGTCCTCTGAGTCCTTCTTGTTTGTTTGTCTTTATTCTTTCACCCCGCGTTGCCTCTGTTGCTCCATCGCTCCATCAATCGATCAATCTCATCCCTCCGTCCTCATCCCCCTCACCTCTCCATCGCCTTTCTCTCACGTTTTGCTCTTTTAAATATTTAATCTTTTTATTTTCAATCTTCTCTGTCCATCCCTCCATCATCTCCACCGCTCCATCATCATCATCCTCATCCCTCCATTGTGTTTCTCTCTCTTTTCCTCTTCAATATTTCCTGATTTGTTTCTGTGATTTCCTTAAAGTTGGTGAGGAGAGGGTCCGCCCCAAGCTTCCTGCAGGTATCTCTCTTCATCTGTTTAAAATCCATTTTTATTTTTATTTTTTTAATGTTTCGCGTTTTTCTTGGCCATTTCTCTTGCTCTTCTCTTCCTCTTCGTGAAGCGCCTGAACCGAAACAGCCTTCTGCGTCCGTCCCCGCAGCACATCCTGTGGTTCACGAAGGTACTGCCCGGCCGGCCTCTTTAAACGTGTCCTGTTTGTGTTTCTCTGTTTGTCTCGTTTTAGTTTCAGTTTTATTTTTTTACTCTTAAAGTTTCTCACCCTGAACCCAAACGGCCGTCTGCGCCCACACCCACAGTGCCCCCTGTGGTTCAGAAAGGTGAATGCTCTTTGTAACCTTTATCATGGTTTGTAGTTTTTCTCCAGTTTTGTTCAAATGTTTTTACTCTTAAAATGTGTTGAATGTTGTTGAAGTGTGTTCTGTCCTGTTTGTAGTACTTCCTGTCTGTCTTTGTAGTTCTTTTTGCGGTTTGTTTTTTGTATTTTTTTGTCTGATTTTGTGGTTTTGTTTGTTCTTAAGTCCCTGCTGTAGAAGAAAAGAAGCCTGTTTCTAAACCAGCCCCAGAAAAAGTGGCGCCTTCCGCAGGTACAGGAAGGAACAGCATCTTTATAAATGTCACTAAAACTAACAGAGAACTACAGAGACTAAACCAAGACTAAACCAGGACTGAACCAGGACTAAACTAGGACTAAACCAAGACTAGACCAAGACAAGACCAGACCAAAACCAGGACTCCAGACCAACACTAACTCTCTTAACAGTTTGTCTTAATGTTCTTTCTGTGTCACTCTCTGATTGGCCAGAATCTGTCAGGGCTCGCTCTGATTGGCTCTTGTTGTTGTTCTTTGCTGTGATTGGTCGGTTTGAGTGTATTTCTTCTTGTTTTTCTTATAAAGCCGTTCACGTGGAAGCGCCGAAGCCTGCAGCCCTGCCCCCTGCAGGTACAGCTGTTTTCTGATTGGCTGCAGTCTCTCAGGGCTCGCTCTGATTGGCTCGCTGGGTCTTGTTTGTTGTTCTTATTGGTTTGTTTTTGTTCTGAAGTCCCTCCTCCTGAAGAGAAGAAGCCCACCCTCAAGCCCACCCCTGAGAAAGTGGCGCCTCCTGCAGGTAGAGCTGGGACAGATAAACTTTGTGGTTTTTTTTTATGTATTTATTTAAAGAGGGGGTATTCTGCAAAATGTGATTTTGGACCTTTCTTTCATGTTCTAACGTTGTTCCTCATCAAAAACACACCTGGAGAGGTTAGCAGTACGAGCCTGTACGAGGCTCCGCCCACAAGTCTACATCCCCCAGGCTCCCACAGTACGAGTCTGTACGAGGCTCCGCCCACAAGTCTACGTCCCCCAGGCTCCACACGACAATTCTCCATAAATACACAAAAACATGAGACAAAACTGAACACAACAACTGGACAAACCTGATGTGATGCAGGAGTTTCATTAGTGCGACGCACACTGAGTGTGTTGGGATAGAGCTCTGAAGGGGGAGGGACTTAGCACAGGGAGCAAAGAGAGAGGAGACTCATCAAAAATAAAAATGATACTTGTAAAACATGTTAATACATTGTTTTGGGCAAATATAAAATTTTTAAAACAATAAAAGGAACATGGAGATCTAAATAGGTGACGTGACAGTTAATACCCCACAGGAGTAAATACCCCCTCTTTAATACCCCAGAGGAGTAAATGCTCCCTCTTTAATACCCCCACTGTAAAAAGGTTCATGTCTGTTGTTTTCTTCTCTAACTCACCTCTTATTGGTCAGAGTCTCTCACGGCTCGCTCTCATTGGTCCGTTTGAATTTCAGATGTTTTGTTTGTGACTTTTGCTCATTTTGTCCCCAAGTGTCGCCTGTAGAAGCACCAAAGCCCGCCCCCAAACCCACCGCCCCTGAGACGGTGGCGCCTCCTACAGGTAGAGCTCAGGCCTCTTTAAATCAGACCAACTCTGTGTCCGAATGTCCACACTGTCCCCTACAGGGGGCGCTGTTTAGGGTTCGCACAGTTTTAGAGCAAATGTCCAGTGAATAAAAAGTAGTACACTCAAAATTTCCCACAGTGAACCTGAAAAAGAAGCTGTTAAACTGAGAGCCGTGATTCTGAATCGACCATCTCGGGTTAGGGTTCAGAGTTAGACCAACGGGACTTTTCAAGCTCAGGAGTTACCGAATGCACCGCTTCTTCATGGTTTAATTTCTTAGTTTTACGTAATATTAGTCCTATGTGACGATTTGAGTTTCAGAGGGTCTAGTAGAGCTCAACAGCCCCGCTGTGAAGTCTGCTCTGGTTCCAGAACCACATTCGCCCATTAATTTTTCTCATAGACTTTTGGAAAAAGTGAAATACTGAGTGATACTGAGTTCAAAGTAATCTCAGAGGGTTACAGCTACGTGCTAACTAATATCCATAATAAATCCAAAAAGCACATTTAAAACATAAGATTCAGTGAAATGTTTTAATAACTCAGCGTTTATAAAGTTTCAGAAACAGATTTTAAATAAAAGTACAGGTGCTCTGGTGCTCTTAAGTTCCACAGAGCGGATTAAGCCTGAGCTGTCACACTTCTGATATAATTTTATTTGTAAATCTATGAAAAAAAACAAAGATCGTGAACCAGGGGAGGGGCTACGGAGGGAGGGGGAGGGGCTACAGAGGGAGGGGGAGGGGCTACGGAGGGAGGGGGGAGGGGAGACATTCAGACACAGTCCCTGTTTTTAGTCTGTGTTGTGTTTTCTTCTGTATCTAAACTCTTATTGGTCAGAGTCTGCCATGGCTCGCTCTCATTGGTCCGTTTGAATGTGAAATGTGTTTTGTTTTGTCCCTAAGTGTCGCCTGTAGAAATGCCAAAGCCCGCCCCCAAACCTGCCCCTGAGACGGTGGCGCCTCCTTCAGGTAGAAATCACATAAACCTATTTTTGTGTGATTTTGTGTTTCATGTAACTCACCTCTTATTGGTCACTGGAGTCTGTCACGGCTCACTCTCATTGGTCCGTTTGAATGTTTAATGTTTGTGATCTCTTCTTCGTCTTAAAGTCCCACCTCCAGAAGACAAGAAGCTCGCCCCCAAACAAGCCTCTGAGAGAGTGGCGCCGCCTGCAGGTACAGGCCAGAATAACCTCTCAGAATGAGTCAAATAAAATCACAACAGACGAGTTACAATATGGAGATCCCTTCATCTGAACCTACGTCCTGTTTCTGCTGTTAGCCCTGCCCCCTGAGGAGAGACAGCCAATCATGTGTGTCTGTGATTACATCATGATTTCAGACGGTCAGACGGATCTGAGGATCATTTCATATTTACTTAAGTTCTGTCTGAAATTAAACGTCAGATCAGCTGCTTCTCAAGGAAAAAAATCACAGCTGTTTGAGATAATTAATACATGAAGAGTGACATCACGCTGGGGGTGTTCTACATGTATGTCTATGGTAGAATGTTGAACAGTTAAGAATGTTTAGCAGTTACCGCGGAGACGCAATGCACACATTAAAAAAACATTGCCAAAAAAGTTTTAAGCACGTCTAAAAACTCTTGAAAAAAGATTGTGTTCAGATAAAACTCAGATTAAAGTCTAACAGACCCTCAGACAGAGCAGTGCCTCCAGTTAGCAGTTAGAGTGTCAGTAGGAAGCCCGCTGTTTCCTCATTGGACGTGACTTGCAACAGAAACAGGACACGTTCATCATAACTCACCTCTTATTGGTCAAAGTCTGTCAGGGCTCTGATTGGCTCGTTGAATCTTATGCGTTGTTCTGATTGGTCTGTTTTTGTTCTGAAGTCCCGCCTCCTGAAGAGAAGAAGCCCGCCCCCAAACCTACCCCTCAGAAAGTGGCGCCTCCTGCAGGTAGAGCTCAGTCATGATTCTGTTAATCACCTCTTATTGGTCAGAGTCTCACGGCTCGTTCTGATTGGACGGTGTCTCTGTGTCTCGTCCTGATTGGTCCGTTTGGTCTGTTTGTTTGTCCCTAAGTGGCTCCTGTAGAAGAGAAGAAGCCCGAGCCTAAACCTGCCCCAGTGGCGCCCCCTGCAGGTAGAGCTCAGTCATGATTCTGTCACTCACTTCTTATTGGTCAGAGTCACACGGCTCGCTCTCATTGGTCTGTGTCTCTGTGTCTTGTCCTGATTGGTCCGTTTAAATCTGTTTGTTTGTCCCTAAGTGGCTCCTGTAGAAGAGAAGAAGCCCGAGCCTAAACCTGCCCCAGAAAGAGTGGCGCCTCCTGCAGGTAGAGCTCAGAATAGACTAGCTAATGTATGGCAAAAAAGGAGAAAATTTAATTTGTCAACTGGACATAGTTTATTTGGTTGAATACGTTTCGCAGCTCATCCAAGCTGCTTCCTCAGTTCTGGTCAGATGCTGGTGGACACTGCCTTATATCTGCCTGAAGGGAGGAGCTTAATTACAATGAAAATTACTCTGAGACAACACATATTTAAATACAGTTTCAGTTGGTCAGGTGATACAATATGGAGTTGTTAACAGTTTCTGTTAGTCATGTGAGTCTATTCAATATGGAGTGGGAGTGGGGGAGTAGTTAGCAGAACCATTCAGGGCCATGATGGGTGTTTTCACACCTCTGGACATGTCCTGGCTAGTCCCATATCTTCAGACAACATGAAATCCCAGTCTATTTCAAACCCACAAACACTTTAAGACAAAAACTGGTCCATCCTAAGGACAAAACTCCGAGCCACAAACAAAGCAATGTGGTCTACTCCATTCAGTGTAGTGAAGACTGCAGGGGGCGCTACACTGGAGAAACAAAACAGCCACTTCACAAAAGGAGAGAGCAACACAGACGGGAAAACCAGGGTGGGCCGCAATCTGCCGTACATCTCCACCTAAAAGCCACAGGCCACTCCTTTGAGGACAGCGAGGTCCAGATCTTGGCCAGAGAAAAGAACTGGTTTGAGAGGGGAGTTAAAGAAGCTATTTTTGTCAAGAAAGAGAATCCTTCCTTGAACAGAAATGGGGGTCTCAGACATCATTTGTCTCCCATCTATAACTCTATCCTCAAACCTAAATCAAAACAAACTGGGAAAACAATGGGACTAGCCAGGACATGTCCAGAGGTGTGAAAACACCCATCATGGCCCTGAATGGATCTGCTAACTACTCCCCCACTCCCACTCCATATTGAATAGACTCACCTGACCAACTGAAACTGTATTTAAATATGTGTGTCTCAGAGTAATTTTCATTGTATTAAGCTCCTCCCTTCAGGCAGATATAAGGCAGTGTCCGCCAGCATCTGACCAGAACTGAGGAAGCAGCTTGGATGAGCTGAGAAACGTATTCAACCAAATAAACTATGTCCAGTTGACAAATTAAATTTTCTCCTTTTTTGCCATGGATTCTACCTGGACGACTGAGGGATTTTACATACTAGCTAATGTAATAAATAGACTTAATATAATAATAATATAAACAATAAAAAAGAGAAGAGCTGGTCCACTGATGGTTCGAGCACCACAGTTTGAGAAACACTGATTTAGAATTACTGTATCACTGTCATCTGAGCTAAGCTAAGCCCGAGCAGAAACACCACGGCTCCTCTCCGTGAGCCTGAACAGAAACACCACGGCTCCCCTTCGTGAGCCCGAGCCTGAGCAGAAACATCACAGCTCCTCTCCGTGACCCGAGCAGAAACACCACGGCTCCTCTCCGTGACCCGAGCAGAAACACCACGGCTCCTCTCTGTGAGTTCCTGTTCCACCTTGTGATGTCATCAAGTGGTAGTTTTCAAGTGAACAGCTCCTTTTACCTTTAGTTCAGTAGAGATTGGCAATCAGACACATGACATCACAAGGTGTTTTCAGTCTGAGAGAGGAACTCCGTCTGTGGAGTCACACATCCTCCTTTACTCACCTCTCATTGGTCAGAGTCTGTCAGGGCTCTGATTGGCTCGTTGAATCTTGTGCGTTGTTCTGATTGGTCTGTTTTTGTTCTGAAGTCCCGCCTCCTGAAGAGAAGAAGCCCGCCCCCAAACCTGCCCCTCAGAAAGTGGCGCCTCCTGCAGGTAGAGCTCAGTCATGATTCTGTCACTCACCTCTTATTGGTCAGAGTCTCACGGCTCGCTCTGGTTGGTCTGTGTCTCTGTGTCTCATCCTGATTGGTCCGTTTGGTCTGTTTGTTTGTCCCTAAGTGGCTCCTGTAGAAGAGAAGAAGCCTGAGCCTAAACCTGCCCCAGTGGCACCCCCTGCAGGTAGAGCTCAGTCATGATTCTGTCACTCACCTCTTATTGGTCAGAGTCTGTCACGGCTCGCTCTCATTGGTCTGTGTCTCTGTCTTGTGTCCTGATTGGTTTGTTTGAATGTCCTCCTCACTGTTTTGCTGTTTTCATGTTGTTTGTTTTTGTGATTTTTGTTTCTTTCTCATCTTAAAGTTCCCACAGTGGAAGAGAAGAAGCCCGTCCCCAAACCTGCCCCTCAGAAAGTGGCGCCTCCTGCAGGTAGAGCTCCGTCATGTTTCTGTCACTCGCTTCTTATTGGTCAGAGTCTGTCAGGGCTCTGATTGGCTCGTTGGATCTTGTGCGTTGTTCTGATTGGTCTGTTTTTGTTCTGAAGTCCCGCCTCCTGAAGAGAAGAAGCCCGCCCCCAAACCTGCCCCTCAGAAAGTGGCGCCTCCTGCAGGTAGAGCTCAGTCATCATTCTGTCACTCACCTCTTATTGGTCAGAGTCTCACGGCTCGCTCTCATTGGTCTGTGTCTCTGTGTCTTGTCCTGATTGGTCCGTTTAAATCTGTTTGTTTGTCCCTAAGTGGCTCCTGTAGAAGAGAAGAAGCCCGAGCCTAAACCTGCCCCAGTTGCGCCCCCTGCAGGTAGAGCTCAGTCATGATTCTGTCACTCACTTCTTATTGGTCAGAGTCACATGGCTCGCTCTTTGTCTCATCCTGATTGGTCCGTTTGGTCTGTCTGTTTGTCCCTAAGTGGCTCCTGTAGAAGAGAAGAAGCCTGAGCCTAAACCTGCCCCAGTGGCGCCCCCTGCAGGTATAGCAAGGACTAAACATATCTTTACTGCTTCTTATTGGTCAGAGTCTGTCACAGCTCGCTGTAATTGGTTGTTGTCTCTCTCTCTTGTTCTCATTGGTCCATTTAAATCTTGTGTTTTAAATGTTTTTGTGCTCCTCCTTGTTTGTTTTTGATTATTTCCTGGTTCTTTTTACTCTTAAAGTGCCTTGTGTTGAAGAAAAGCGCCTGTCTACCCCCAAACCTGCAGCTCCCCCTGCTGCTTGCGAAGGTAAACTGCACTCACCACTTCTTACGATTTAAACACGATTTGAAGTCAGAGCCTGTTTCTTATCCTCCATTTTTGTAGTTTATGTATGTTCATGCTGTTTGTAGTCCTTGATTCAAAGTGTGGTTATAATCCTGTCCTTGTCTGTCCCACTTCCTGTACCTGTCTTCCTGCTTTGTTTAGTAGATTTTCCTCTCTTTCTGTGTTGTTCTCCTGCTTTAGCGCCTCTGGCTATAATCTTGGTCTCTTCCTGTCTGCATCTGTTCTGCTTCCTGTCCTGTTTTGTAGTTTTTTATTCTGTATTTGAGGATTTCTGTGTTTTGGTTCTAGTCTCCTCCTGTCCAGATCTGTAGTTTTTCCTGATTCAGTTTGTAGTCCTATAGTTGATCTTGGCTCTTCCTGTCCTCGTCTGTCTCACTTCCTGTCCTGTTTTGTAGTTTTTCCCCTGTTTACTTGTAGTCCTCCTGGTTTAGCTCCTCTGTGTAGTTTTGGTTGTGATCTTGGTTGTTTTCGTTCTTAAGTTTCACCTGTTGAAGACAAGATGGCCACTCGCAAACCATCTCCTCTCAAAGTCGCTGCTCCGTCTGAGGAGGTCCAAGGTACTTCACGTCTCTTCTGTGGTCCATCTCTGGTCCGGTTTTCTTCTGAATGTCTCTTTATGTTCTGATTCTTCTCGTGTTTCTCCTAAAATCTTATGTTTTGTCCCAATCTGTCAATGGACATTTTACCGTCCAATACATCTGAACCAAGAGAAAGACCAAGTTCAGACTAGACCAGGACTGAACCAGGACTGAGCCAAAACTGAGCCAGGACTGAACCAGGACTAACCCAAATCTGAACCAGGACTGAGCCAGAACTAAACATTAACTAAACAGGACCAAATCAGGACTCGCTCAGGACTTGAACTGGACTTGGTTGGTTTCTTGGTTCTTGTCTAACCCTGGTCTAACCCTGGTCTAACCCTGGTCTTCTTGTAGCTCAAATGGAGTCGACCAAAGGAGCAGTGTCTCCAGCGGCCTCTCCTCCTGAAGGTACCTCCTGTTCTGTCCCGTCCCAGTCACAGACACTAACTACAGGCTTTTATTGTGAAATATATATGTGTGTGAGGGCTTTTATTGTGAAAGTCTTGCTGTTCTTCTTCCTAACCCTGATGTCAGACTCACTAACAACAGGATTTGAATGTGAAATGTACATGTACAGTCTTTTAATGTGAACGTGTACACTTCCTGTCTTTTTTATTCTTTATCCTTTTCTGTGATATTTTACAGTAAAAATCCTTCGTATCCACTTAACCTTACTCCCCTCTGCTGTCTGTTTGTTCTCTCTGTGTCCTTCTCTCTCCCTCTTTTCCTCCCTCTCTCCTTCCCTTTCTCTCCCCTCCATCTGTCCATTGTTAATCTCTTCTCTTGTGGACCTCTTGCAGATAAAGGGCCAGTCTCTGCCCCTGGACCCACTAAAGGTATTACACATTTCATTCTCTCCACATTCAAACCAAACTACAGTATTTCAGATGCAGCAGTATTAAACACTTATATTTTAATTTTTTAGAAGATTATTATTAATTTATAGTTGTATTCCTCAATCCAGTTTCTAGACTTAAAGCGGGGGTATGATGCCAAATCCACTTTCAGCACCTTGTTCCTCATCACAAACCTGTCTGAAGAGGTTTTAGAGTCATCCATCCATGTTTGAGTAATCTAGTGGTCTCTCCCGGGCCCTATTCAAACCCTCCTTACACTTAGCAGTACGAGCCTGTACGATGCTCCGCCCACAAGTCTCCCCCAGGCTCCCACAGTACGAGTCTGTACGAGGCTCCGCCCACAAGTCTACGTCCCCCAGGCTCCACACGACAATTCTCCATAAATACACAAAAACATGAGACAAAACTGAACACAACAACTGGACAAACCTGATGTGATGCAGGAGTTTCATTAGTGCGACGCACACTGAGTGTGTTGGGATAGAGCTCTGAAGGGGGAGGGACTTAGCACAGAGAGCAAAGGGAGGGGAGACTCAGAGCGACAAAAACGAAATATGTATACGCTGTTTTGGGCGAATATAGAATTTTAAAAACAATAAAAGGAACATGGTGAATATGCAATGTGTTACAGTTAATACCTCAGAGAAGTCACATACCCCCTCTTTAATGCCTTAGAGAAGTCACATACCATGGGTTCTGTCTGGGTTCTGTCTGGGTTCTGTCTGGGTTCTGGGTATTCTTGAAGTTCTGTTGTTCCCAAACACAGTTCCACCTTTAGAACCAAAAGCTCCACTTCGCCCTGAGACTGAGCAGAGCAAAGACACGGGTAAAATTAAACAGCTGCCCAAAGAGAAACTGGACAAACAGGCAGAAACGAAAGAGAGAGCCAAGAAAAGAGAGGAGGAGACAAAGGAGGAGGTGAAACTCAAACCGGTGCAAAGAGAAGACCACAAACCAGAGGAGAATGTCACAGAGGAGAGGAGGATCACACAGAAACCAGAGGAGAAACCAAAAGTGGAGGAGACAAAGGAGGAGATTAAACTTAAACCGATGCAAAAATCTCCCAAACCTGCCGAACCAGAGATGGAGAAAGTGACGCTGAAAAAGGTGCCGACAAAACCAAAAGAACCGGAGAAAGAGGTGATCAGCCTCAAGAGCAAAGTGACCAGACACTACGACGAACAACTGACGGTTAAAAAACTACACGAGAGAGAGGACAGAGAGATCCTGAGCATCGGGCGAATGGAGCGCGTGTTTACAGCAGAAGAACACACGGAGGTGCTAGAGCAGGCCGAGGAGGCGCAGAGGGAGGTGAGGGAGGTGGAGGTGCTGTCATGGAAACAAGAAAAAATAACTCACAAAGAAACTGAAACTAAAGATGAAGAGGTGCAGAAAAACAGGATCTCAAAATTACCGAAAGAGGAGGAGAAGACAGAGGAGGTGAAACTTAAACCGGTGCAAAAATCTCCAAAAACACAGCAAGAAAAATCCGAAATCATCGACAAGCCGAAGGTTCTTAAGCCACAGAAAGACGGAGCGAAGAGAGAAATGTCCCCGAAAGTGGAGGTTGAAAAAGTGACACTTAAAAAAGTCCCGTCAAAACTGAAAGAACCGGAGAAGGAGGTGGAGACGGTGACGGCCGAAATCACAAAACTCACAAACACGGAAATGTTTGTGCATCACCTCAGAGAGAGAGAAGACAGAGAGATCCTGAGCATCGCGCGAATGGAGCGCGTGTTTACAGCAGAAGAACACACGGTGGTGCTAGAGCAGGCCGAGGAGGTGCAGAGGGAGGTGAGGGAGGAGCAGGCGCCACAGAAAGAACCATGGAAACGAGCGGAGAAAAGTCCAAAAGAAAAAACAGCAACGCCAGAGGAAAAAATAGAGAGAAAGAAGATTTCAAAACTGCCCCAAGAGGAGGAGAAGATGGAGGAGGTGAAACTTAAACCGGTGCAAAAATCACCCAAACCTGCTGAGCCAGAGATGGAGAGAGTGACACTGAAAAAGGTCCCGACAAAACCAAAAGAACCGGAGAAAGAGGTGATCAGCCACAAGAGTGAAGTGACCAGACACTACGATGAAGAACTGACGGTTAAAAAACTACACGAGAGAGAGGACAGAGAGATCCTGACTGTGGAGAGGAGGATGAGGGAGGAGAGAGGGAGAGAGGAGAAGATTAGAGCACAAGAAGAGGAGAAAACTGAACCAGAGACCAAAGAGGAGGAGCGAGGAAGATGGGAGAGAAAACCAAGAACTGAGACAGAGTCAGAACCAGAGCCAGATTTAACCAAGCGTAAAATCAAACTGTTACCGAAGAAACCAGAGGAACAGGAAGTGGTGACACTGAAACCATTTGAGAAACAGAAACAAGAGAAGGAGAAGGAGAGAGGGAGGGAGGAGGGAGGAGAGGCTGTCATGACGGAGGAGAGGAAAGAGAGGGAGAGGGTAGAGAGAGAGAGGGAGACGGAGGAGAGGGTTCGTTTGCCAAAAGCCCAGGACTCTACCAAACCAGAGGAGATTAAGATGAAGGAGCCGACAAAACCAACTCCGAAAGAAACAGGTATTAAAAAGACACAAGAACTTAAACCACAAAATGAACCAGAGCAGAAGAAGGTTGAGAAGATCCCTAAAATCGAGCCAAAACCTGAACCTAAGGCAGAAGAACCAAACAAAACTAAACCAGAGGAGAAGACAGCGCCAAAAGTCCCTAGACCAGAACCTAAACCAGAACCTAAACTCAAGTCTCCACCACAGAAAGAGGAACTGCCCGAGACTAAACTGGTTCAGTTAAAGAAGACACCAGTGCAAAAACTATCTCCTAAAGAAAAAGAAGAGATGAAACCAGTGGAGCTGAGGAGGACTTCAGAGAAGAAAGCATCTCCCACAGAGATTGAAAAAATCCCTAAACTACAACCCAGACCAGAGCCTAAACCAGAACCAGAACCTAAACCAGCACCAAAGCTCAGAACATCTCCAAAGAAAGAGGAACCATCTCAGGCTAAACCGGTGGAGCAGAAGAAATCTCCACCCAAACCCAGAGAGGAGAGCAGGCTTCCTCTGGTGAAGGAGGTGTCTCCAAGGAGCATCCAGATGGAGAAGGTCCCCACCCAACCAGAGGAGGAGGTGTTTGAGGAGCAGACCCAGGAACCAGACCAAGACCAAGATGAGGTCTGGGCCTGGGAGATGGTACCAGACCAGGACTGGACCCAGACCGATGGAGCCAGAGAGGTCCCGGGACCGACAGGAACAAAACGAGGTGATCAGGGAGCCATCAACCATCCAGAACATCTCACCTGCGTTTTTTCCACCTAAATGTTTCAACATCTCCACAAATCCATTTAATTCACAACCGACTGTGAATAACTGTCCATCTCATTTGGTCATTTCATCTGCTTTCTCCACCAAAGCCTGCTCAGGAATGCACTGCTCTGTCGTGTGATTGGTCAATACATAAAGTTCATACCTCCATCTCCACCCACCCAGCTGCATAATGTTTCTAACAGTAAAGCTCCTCCCACGGCTGTCATTTCATTCTCATAAGCTTTCAAATGAACCATATCTTTCATTTAACAAAGGAATTCTCCACCCAACTGTTATTAAGTAATCCTTGTCTTGCTTTGCTCTCAAACCACTTTCTCCATGATCTCCATGTTTTGGTTCATCATTCAAATATCTGTGTCACATCTGAAACTGTCTCCACTATCCACCATTTTGTGTCCTTCCTCAGTACCTGTCCACCATTTTGTCTCCCTTCTGTTTCCATCTCTATCCTAGTGTTCCATTTTTATGATCTGCGTGTGTTTTGTTCGTCCTCCATTTTGGCTCATCTTGTTCCATTTTAGACTGTCCACCATCTTGTTTTCTTCATCAAAAATGTCCAAAAACCGTCTTCACCTGTGTTTTCATCCATTAACTGTAAACTATACTAATCTTTTGGTTCATTTAATCTTATATGTTCAATAGGAGAACTCTGTGTGCCATTTGAAAACGTTTATTGCCCTTCATCTTGTCTTCTTCATCAGAAAAGCTCTTCGTCTTCATTGTCTCTCAGCTGTAAACAGGCCCATTTTTAGTTCATAGTGAAGTGTGTGTTCATTTTACCCTGTTTTAATCCTTCTCCATCTTGTTTAACCCTCCATAGTCTGTCCACCATCTTGTCCTCATCCTAAAACACCTTCATAAACATTTGCATCTCCTGTTTGTCCTCCAGCTTGGCTCCTGTTCCATCCTTCACTCCACCTTTTCATTTTTTCCTCTTTTTAAAACATTTTCACCCTCGTTTCAGATGGTAAACCTGCAGAGGAGCCTCCAAAAGGACGTGGCAGAGGATTTGGTGGTGAGAATTCCATAAAAAAAAAAAAAAACATCTCAAGTAACTCCTCATCTCTTCATATTACCCTGTAGCCTTTAGTCCTTGTTTAGTCCAGGTTTAGTCCAGGTTTAGTCCTGGTTTAGTCCTGGTTTAGTCCTTGTTTGTCTCTGTCTCGTCCTAACCCAAACCCTTTGAAATAGTTTTTTTCCTTTTCTTTTCTAACCCTGTTCTCTCATAAACCCTTTAATAACTAAATCCATCTTAAAATCACATCTTTACTCAGGAACAGCTCTATTCATATTACATACTAACCACTTCTTGGACTTCCTGTTCACTGTGGACGTCATTTTGAAGTTTCCTCATGGCAGCCATTTTGTGCCACAACCACTTGACCCACTGTAGAGCCAGTCCAGGTCCTAACCCAGATTCTGTGACGGTGTTTAGTTCTAGATCTGGTTCAAAACTAGTTTATATTTGGATTAGTTTGGTATAGGCTCAGGCATAGTCCTGGTTTCGTCTTGGTTTAGTCTTGGTTTAGTCCTGATTTAAATCTGGTTTAGTCCATAGTGAATTTCTCCTCTGTGAGATCAATAAAGTCTTATCTTATCTTATCTTATCATTTTAAATCCATGTTTCTAGTTCAGATTTGGATTATTTTTTGGTTTAGTCCTAGTTTAGATCTTGTAGACCTGGTTTAGGCCAACTGTAGTCCTAGTTTAGACCTGTATAGTCCTGGATTGGGATTGAATTAGTCCTGGTAGTAAATCAGACCTGGTTTAACTCTAGTTTAGACCTGGTTTCAATTTCCTGACCCACTGAAACCTAGTCCTGGTTCAAAAAAGTTCTGGTTAGTTCTGGTTTAGTCCTTAGACTTAGACTTAGACAAACTTTATTGATCCACAAGGGAAATTATTTGGATACAGTCGCTCAAACATCACAATATAAAATAATAACAGAGTAACAAAAATAGATGGTATAGCAAAAAGAGTAAGAGACACGTGTCAAATGAGACATAATTATAAAAATGTAAATGTACAAGTCAAAATTAAATAGAAATATAAGTAATAAAGTAATAAACTATATAGTCACAGCTATGTACACGAGACAAGAACGACAGTGCAAATACTATGCTGATTGACAGGGCATGAGGTTATCCGTTACTTGGGATTAACTTGTAGTACAGTTGTAGGGAGTATTATCTGTTACATAAGAGTGAGTTGTTGTACAACTGAATGGCGTATGGTATGAATGTAGTCCTGAATCTCTCACTGTTTGAGCGGAGCTGTAGGAGCCTATTGGATTAGTCCTGCCTCTAACACAGATGCCCTGCCTCTCCCACAGCTCGGCAGACCCCGTCCCCCGGAGACCGTGGTCGGGGACTCAGACCTGGAGGTAAGGGTCCCTCTCCTCCAGAGGAACCTTTCGGAGGATTCAAACTCAAGGCCGTGCCCCTCAAGTTCACCAAGAAGATCCAAGACATTGTGCTCAAGGTTTGTCCTGGTTTAGACCTGGTTTAGAGCTGGTTTAGTCCTGGTTCATGTTTACACTGATTTTAATCCCTGTTTTTACCCTCCTCCTCTCTCATCTTCTCTTCTCCTCTCTCTCTCTCTCCTCCTTCTCTCTCTTCAGGAGGCTGAGTCCATTGGTTCCTCCGCGGTGTTTGAGTGTGAGATTTCTCCTTCCACCGCGGTCACGTCTTGGATGAAGGACGGAGGAAACATCAGAGAAGGTCCCAAACACAAGTTCTACTCGGATGGAAAAGATCGTAAGCTCCACATCATCGACGTGCAGTTGTCCGACACCGGCGAGTACACGTGCGTTGCCCGTAACGCTGGCAAAGAGGTCACCTGCACTGCCAAGCTCATCGTAGAAGGTACCATCCAGACCTGGGGTAGACCTGCTTTAGACCCTGTTCAGACCTGCTTTAGTCCTGGTTTAATCCAGGCTTAGTCCTGGTTTAGACCTGGTTTAGGCCTGGTTTAGACCCTGTTCAGACCTGCTTTAGTTCTGGTTTAAACCTGGTTTAGACCTGGTTTACATCTGGTTTAGTCCTGGTTTAGACCTGGTTAAGTCCTGGTTTAGTTCTGGTTTAGTCCTGGTTAAGTCCTGGTTAAGTCCTGGTTTAGACCTGGTTTAGTCTTGGTTTAGTCCTGGTTTTGTCCTGGTTTAGTCCTGGTTTAGACCTGGTTTCTCTCTGTCTCTCAGAGCTGCCGCTGAAGTGGTTGAAGGAGCTGGAGCCGGAGACTTCCTGCATGAAAGGGCAGCCCATGTATTTGACCTGTGAACTGAACAAAGAGCGCGACGTTGTTTGGAAATGCAACGGCGCCCCCATCAAGAAGAAGGCGGGAAAGATTGCCATCAATGTGATTGGAATGCAGCACGCCATCACCATCCAGAACGCCACGGAGGAGGAGGCGGGGCTCTACACCTGCGCCGTAGACGGACAGGAGGACATGGTCACCTCTACCAACGTCAAGGTCATTGGTGAGTCAGGGCAGAGCTGCGCACACGGGCGGGACTCTCACAGTCTGTAGGTCTAACTGATCCATCTGCTCCTCAGAGATCATTAAGGACTGGCTGGTGAAGCCCTTGAGGGACCAGCACGTTAAGCCCAAGGCCAGTGCCACATTCAGGGGAGAGCTCTTCAAAGACACCCCCAACTGGAAGTGGCTGAAGGGAGACACGGAGCTGCAGCCCTCAGACAAAGTCCAGATCCAGAAGGACGGACCCAACGTCACTCTGACCATCAACAACTGTCAGCCCGGAGATGTGTCCGACTACACGCTGGAGGTGGAGGACCGGAGATACAGTGCCAAGCTCACCCTCGGAGGTAAGAGACCAGAGACCAGACCAGAGACCAGACCAAAGATCAGAGACCAGACCAGAGACCAGACTGAAACCCTGACCAGAGACTAAACACAAGACCAGAGAGTAGATCTTGAAAGATGTCTTCCAGACATGTTTCTGGCATGTTCTTGGCATGTTCTTGACATGTTCGGTGTTCCTGTCTTCAGAACGTGAGGCAGAGGTCCTGAAGCCCCTGAAGAGCGTGGAGGTGATGGAGAAGGAGGAGGCCCAGTTTAACACAGAAATCTCAGAGGAGGATGTGGCTGGAGAATGGAAGCTGAGAGGACAGGTGCTGACGAGGTCTCCGGTGAGTCCCAAACGGTGGTACAACATCTCACCATGAAGATATTGTCCATGTAACATCTCCACATGATCCTGACACCCTCACCCTAAGCTCTAACCTCTGCTTGTCTTCAGACTGTGGACATCAAGATGGAGGGAAAGAAGAGGTTCCTGACACTGAAGAATGTTCAGCTGGATCAGGCCGGAGAAGTGTCCTACCAGGCTCTGAACGCCAACACCTCTGCCATGCTCACCGTCAAAGGTACTGCTCAAGGGCACACAAACACACCAATATCTTACAGAAGTGTCCTGCTGAAAAGCACACAAACACATCCGCCATGTTCACCGTCAAAGAGCACAAACACCTAACCCTGGCCGTCAGGTCCAACACCTATCCAACACCTATCCAACACTTGTCCAACACCTGTCTAACATCTGACCAACACCTGTCCAACACCTGTCTAACCCCAGGCTCTCGCTGAGGGGCAGATCTACACCACGATCCTGCAGATGAAGATTAAAGTGCTTAGTCACAGTTCTCTCTTCATGTAGTCTGCTCTGAGATGGAGCAAAGGATCATGGTCTATGCAGTCTGCTCTGAGATGGAGCAAAGGATCATGGTCTATGTCTGTTACTTCGCTACTGCAACAAAGCAACACTTTAAGCAGATTTGTGATTCAGTGTATTCTTATGAGACTTTAGTCAATACAATTTGAAACGACATCGCAGAGGTCTCTGTCTGTGGAGGAACGCCCCCGCCACAGCCACCCTGGGGGAGATTGACAGAGCAGTGTCTGTCCTTCTGCACCAACAGCCTCTGAAACCTGCTCCACCCAAACTAGGGATGCACTGATCCAGCATTTTCAGTTCCGATAACAATTCCAATAATATAACTTCTGGTACCTGCCAATAACCGATATCACCGATACCAGAGACTGAAAACAGCATTTATTTATTTAAAAGAAGATTTACATGAGATCAAATTGTTCTGGAGCTGTTCTGGAGCTGTTCTGGGACTGTTCTGGAAGGAACTGTTCTGGGACTGTTCTGGAGCTGTTCTGGGACTGTTCTGGAGCTGTTCCAGGGCTGTTCCAGGGCTGTTCCAGGGCTGTTCTGGTGTTATGTGTCTGTGATTTGTCTCGACCAGTGAACAGTTTTTACGGTATATGTCCAGCCAGGATATCAGTTGGACCGATATTTGGAAGCCGATATCCAATACCAGATGCCAGTATCGGATCGGTGCATCCCTAAAAACTTTTCACTGTGTTCTGTTGAATGTGAAGTTTGTTTTGGCTCAAAGTCTTTTTTGTGCATCAGCTCAGGTCCGTGACTGGACTCAGGTGAGTATGAAACGCTTCAAAACATTTAAACCCTCTGTCCTTCACAAACTCACTGTCTCTACCGCTCCAATCACCTGAAATCACCTGAAATCACCTGAAATCGCCTGAAGTCACCTGAAATCATCTGGTGCAATGTCCCGGGTAAATGGCGGGTAAATGGCGGTTACGGCGGTATAACCCAGTGTGCTGTCATCCAGAGGTGGAGCTGGCGTTTGTGGAGCGGCTGAAGGACGTGTCGGTGCCTGAGAACAAACAGGCTCAGTTCCAGTGCTCGGTGACGAGGGAGGTCCCGAAGGTTCTGTGGTTCAGAGGAGAAGACGTCATCACACAGAGCCCCAAACACGAGATCATCGCCAACGGCAACAAGCACCTCCTCGTCATCAACAACTGTCAGTTTGACGATGAGGCGCAGTACACCGTGGAGGTGCAGGGGCTCAAGAGTACCGCCGAGCTCAAAGTGGAAGGTGAGAGGGAGGAGAGGAAGAGAGGGAGGAGGGAGGAGAGGAAGAGAGGGAGGAGAGAGTAGCAGTAGCAGCAGTAGTAGTAGTAGTCTAAATAAATACTCCACATTTCAGGCGTGCGTCTCGGCTTCTCGCGGCCTCTCCAGGATCTGACCTTAAAGGAAGGGCAGACGGCCATGTTTGAGCTGGAGCTGAGTCACGAGGACGTGCCGGTCGTGTGGTACCGTAACGAGGTTAAAGTTCATGTGAGCCGCTCGGTGGTGACGCGTGTGGAGGGGCGGCGCCACACGCTGGAGCTGCGCAGCATCAGTATGGACGACACGTGTCAGATCAAGGCGGAGGCGAGGGGTGTCAGCTGCGCCGCCCGGCTCAACGTCTTAGGTAACCGCTGTCTTTGTCTTATCGCCGCGGCAACAACTAAAGCTCCATCTGCTGCCCGGCTCCGTCCAAACGCCTGTCCCGCCGTCTGTAAAACCGCCATCTTTGTCTCATCACCACGGCGACAACTAAAGCTCCATCTACTACTGTCACCATAGCAAC
Organism: Taenioides sp. WSHXM2023; assembly: GCA_029959045.1. Lineage (NCBI taxonomy): Eukaryota > Metazoa > Chordata > Actinopteri > Gobiiformes > Gobiidae > Taenioides > Taenioides sp. WSHXM2023. The sequence goes on from CM057099.1 coordinate 222,986, forward strand.
AGCTCCATCAGCACCATGTCTCTGTAAAACCATCTTTGTTTTCAGATCAGCCTCATTCTGTTCCACCTCACTAAACTTCCCATCTTCATGCCCACCATCTTGGTTTTAATCGCTATGGCAACAGCTCCACCTACATGTCTGCTTTGGCTTTTTAAACCTGCAAAACACCACCTCATCTCCATAAACTGCCAAATCTTAAAGCTGCCATCTTTGTTCATCCTCTGACCATGACGTCGTCTTTGTTCCTCATCAGATCTTCTCCACATGAGCTCCTCTAACCTCAGACCTCGAGCTCCACTGACTCCTCCATCTTTGGTCTATCTTCTGAAGCAGCGTTCACACTCAAATGTGCTTTTTATTTCAACTTCTCATTTAGAGGTGACATTTTGGTACAGTTTAAAAGAGAAAGATATTTAGTTTTGAATTGTTGATTGCCATGGTAACGGGGCTACTCACACTGAAACATGGGGTAAAGATGATTTAAAATTAGATTATTTTAAAATCAGATGCCGCTGTCTCAAAATGGCGTCCATTTGTTTCGGTGTGAACGCTGCTGTGTCTGTACTAACATCTCATCTTCTCATCTCTGTAAAACCATCTCAGCTCAGGTCTGGGTCAGAAGGTCCATCCATCAAACCATCACTGCGTCCATTTAACATCTCAGACCATCTCAGACCGCTCCAGTCTACACCCAGACCATCTCCAACCACTTCAAACCACCTCAGACCACCTGAGACCACCCCAGACCGCTCCAGTCCACACCCAGACCATCTCCAACCACTTCAGACCACCTCAGACCACCCCATACCACACCGAGACCATCCCAGACCATCCCAGACCACCCCAGACCACACCCAGACCATCCCAGACCATCCCAGACCACCCCAGACCACACCCAGACCGCACCCAGACCATCCCAGACCATCCCAGACCTTCTCAGACCCCCCCCAGACCTTTTCAGACCACCCCAGACCTTCTCAGACCGCTCCAGTCCACACCCAGACCACCCCAGTCCACACCCAGACCCTCCCAGACCATCTCAGACCACTTCAGAACACCCTAGGCCACTTCAGACCATCTGAGACCACTTTAGACCACCCCAGACCGCTCTAGTCCACACCCAGACCATCTCAGACCATCTCAGATCACCCCAAACCTTCTTAGTCAATCTCAGACCTTCTCAGCCCATCCCTGTGTCTGTAACATCTCAAACATCAGCTCCACTCACTGCTCCATCTGACACGCCTCATGTTTCATCCTCATTTGTTAATTTTGTTCAGTCGCTTTTTTAGATGAAAATCTTTTGTTTAGAACGAGGTGCACTGCTGCAGGTTCAGTCCTGGTTCAATCCTGGTTTAGTCCTGGTTTAGTCCTGGTTAAATCTGGGGTTTAAAGTCCTGATCCAGTCCAGCTCTGATACAGGAAGTGGCCTCGTTGTAAACAGGAAGCTCTACCATGTCCCCGCACCTCTCTCTCTCTCTCTCTCTCTCTCTCTCTCTCTCTCTCTCTCTCTCTCTCTCTCTCTTTCTCTCTCTCCTCCTCCTCTCCTATCCTCTTCTCCACCTCCTCTTCTCGTCCTCGCCTCTCCTCCTCCTCTCCTCCTCTGAACCTCTTTCCTCCTCTTCCTCTCCTCCTTCCCCTCCTCTCTCCTCTGACACTCTCTCCTTCTCCCCCTCTCCTCCTTCTCTCCTCCTCTGACCCTCTCTCCTCCTCCTCCCCTCCTCCTCTAACTCTCTCCTCCTCTCTTCCTCTGACCCTCTCTTCTCGTGGCAGAGGGAGATGCGGTCTTCATCACGAAGCTGTTGGACTTCACGGCGGTGGAGAAGGACGAGGTGGAGCTTCAGTGTGAGTTGAGTAAGGACGTGCCGGTGGTGTGGTACAGAGACCAGGTGGAGCTGACCCAGTCCAAGACTCTGGTCCTGAAGAGTGAAGGAACCCGAAGAGCCTTGGTCCTCAAGAAGGTGGAGATACCAGACCAAGGACAGTACTGCTGCGACTGTGGAACTGACCAGACCAAAGCCAAGCTCAGCGTGGAGGGTACGAGACCGGGTTTAGACCGGGTTTAGACCGGGTTTAGACCGAGTTCAGACCGAGTTCAGACCGAGTTCAGACCGAGTTCAGACCGAGTTTAGACCGGGTTTAGACCGGGTTTAGACTGGGTTTAGACCAAGTTTAGTCCTGCTTTAGTCCTGGTGTAGACCTGGTTCTGACCCGGTTCTGACCCGTGTTCTTGCAGCTCGGGACATTAAGGTGGTGCGTCCGGTTTATGGAGTGGAGCTGTTCGATGGAGAAACCGCTCGGTTTGAGGTCGAGATTTCAGCCGACGACGTTCACGGACAGTGGAGACTCAACGGAGAAGTCCTCAACCCGTCCTCTGTGAGTCCAAAACAGAGAGCGGACCAAGACCGGACCAGAGACCGGACCAGACCAGAGACCGGACCAGAGACCAGAGACCAGACCAGAGACCAGACCAGAAACCAGACCAGAAACCAGACCAGAGACCAGACCAGAGACCAGACCAGAGACCAGACCAGAGACCAGACCAGAGACTAGAGACTTGACCAGACTAGAGACCAGACCTGGACCAGACTGCAGTGGACCTTCTTGACATCTTCAGGGGGGTGGTTCTGACCTGTGTGTCACCCCCTACAGGACGTGGACATAATCGAGGAGGGCCCCAAACACACTCTGATCCTGTACAACTGCAGAGTACCCATGACCGGAGAGGTGGCCTTCAGCGCCGCCAACGCCAAGTGCGCCGCCAACCTCAAGGTCAAAGGTGAGACATGTACCCCACCCACACCTCAGGGTCAAAGGTGAGACGTGAACCCCATCCACACCTCAGGGTCAAAGGTGAACCCCCCCCACACCTCAGGGTCAAAGGTGAACCCCACCCACACCTCAGGGTCAAAGGTGAGACGTGAACCCCACCCACACCTCAGGGTCAAAGGTGAACCCCACCCACACCTCAGGGTCAAACTCTTTCACTTCTTAGAGGCTGAGGTTCAACCCACAACCTTTGGGTCTGATGGCGAATGTTTTGTTTCTAACCGTTTTTATCTCTCTCCTCCTCTCTTCCCTCTCCTCCTCTCTTCCCTCTCCTCCTCTCTTCTCTCTCCTCCTCTCTTCCCTCTCCTCCTCTCTTCCCTCTCCTCCTCTCTTCTCTCTCCTCCTCCTCTCTTCCCTCTCCTCCTCTCTTCTCTCTCCTCCTCTCTTCCCTCTCCTCCTCCTCTCTTCTCTCTCCTCCTCTCTTCCCTCTCCTCCTCCTCTCTTCTCTCTCCTCCTCTCTTCTCTCTCCTCCTCTCTTCCCTCTCCTCCTCCTCTCTTCTCTCTCCTCCTCTCTTCCCCTCTCCTCCTCCTCTCTTCTCTCTCCTCCTCTCTTCTCTCTCCTCCTCTCTTCCCTCTCCTCCTCCTCTCTTCCCTCTCCTCCTCTCTTCCCTCTCCTCCTCTCTTCTCTCTCCTCCTCCTCTCTTCCCTCTCCTCCTCTCTTCTCTCTCCTCCTCTCTTCCCTCTCCTCCTCCTCTCTTCTCTCTCCTCCTCTCTTCCTCTCCTCCTCCTCTCTTCTCTCTCCTCCTCTCTTCTCTCTCCTCCTCTCTTCCCTCTCCTCCTCCTCTCTTCTCTCTCCTCCTCTCTTCCCTCTCCTCCTCCTCTCTTCTCTCTCCTCCTCTCTTCTCTCTCCTCCTCTCTTCCCTCTCCTCCTCCTCTCTTCTCTCTCCTCCTCTCTTCTCTCTCCTCCTCTCTTCCCTCTCCTCCTCCTCTCTTCCCTCTCCTCCTCTCTTCCCTCTCCTCCTCTCTTCTCTCTCCTCCTCCTCTCTTCCCTCTCCTCCTCTCTTCTCTCTCCTCCTCTCTTCCCTCTCCTCCTCCTCTCTTCCCTCTCCTCCTCTCTTCTCTCTCCTCCTCTCTTCTCTCTCCTCTCTCCTCCTCCTCTCTTCTGATCTCCTCCTCTCTTCTCTCTTCCCTCTCCTCCTCCTCTCTTCTCTCTCCTCCTCTCTTCCCTCTCCTCCTCCTCTCTTCTCTCCTCCTCTCTTCCCTCTCCTCCTCCTCTCTTCTCTCTCCTCCTCTCTTCCCTCTCCTCCTCCTCTTTCTCTCCCCCCTCTCCTTCTTTTCTCTCTCCCGCTCTTCCTCCCCCAGAGCTCCCTCTGAACTTCCTCACCCCCCTGAGCGATGTGCAGGTGTATGAGAAGGACGAGGCGCGTTTTGAGGTCGAAGTTTCTCGCGTTCCGAAGACGTTCCGTTGGCTGAAGGGTTCCGCTGAGGTCCACAGCGACGAGAAGTTTGAGTGTGTGCAGGAGGGGAGCCTGTTTGTGCTGAGAGTGAAGTCTGCGGCGTACGAGGACGAGGCCAAGTACATGTTTGAGGCCGAGGACAAGAGGACCTCCGGGAAACTCATCATTCAGGGTAAACACATGCTTTAAAAACATGCTTTAAACTCAGGCTTTAAACACACTTTAAACACATGCTTTAAACTCACACCCTCTCTGTGCCCGCCCCGTGTACCCTCTGTGTACCCTCCCTGTGCCCGCCCTGTGTGCCCGCTCTGTGTACCCTCCCTGTGCCCATCCTGTGCCCGCCCTGTGTACCCTCCCTGTGCCCATCCTGTGCCCGCCCTGTGTACCCTCCGTGTACCCGCCCTGTGCCTGCAGGTATCCGTCTGGAGTTTGTGAAGCCGATTAAAGACGTGACGGTGAAGGAGCGGGAGACAGCAGAGTTCTCGGTGGAGCTGTCTCATGAGAAGATTCCAGTGGTTTGGTACAAAAATGACGTGCGTCTTCACCCGTCGAAGGTGGTGCACATGTCGGACCAGGGCCGCGCCCACACGCTCGCCATCAAAGAGGCCACCATCGACGACACGTCCATGATCCGCGTGGAGGCCATGGACAAGAGCCTCACCGCTATGCTCACCGTCATAGGTACCACCATGTACTACCGGTAGACCTGGTTTAGACCTGGTTTAGACCTGGTTTAGACCTGGTGTAGACCTGGTTTAGACCTGGTGTAGACCTGGTTTTAACCTGGTGTAGACCTGGTTTAGACCTGGTGTAGACCTGGTTTAGACCTGGTGTAGACCTGGTTTAGACCTGGTGTAGACCTGGTTTTAACCTGGTGTAGACCTGGTGTAGACCTGGTTTAGACCTGGTGTAGACCTGGTTTAGACCTGGTTTAGTCCTGGTTTAGACCTGGTTTAGTCCTGGTGTAGACCTGGTTTAGACATAGTTTAGTTCTGGTTTAGTCCTGGTTTAGTTTTGGTTTATACCTGGTTTAGTTCTGGTTTAGACCTGATTTAGACCTGGTCCAGTCCTGGTTCAGTCCTGGTTCTGTTCCAGAGGGAGACCTGTACTTTACGATGAAGCTCCAGAACTACACGGCGGTGGAGCGTGACGAGGTGCGTCTGGTTTGCGAGCTCAGCAAAGCCGCCGCCGACGTCAAATGGTTCAAAGACGGAAAAGAGCTGACGCCGTCCAAGAACATCGCCATGACGACGGACGGAAAGAAACGCATCCTGACAGTCCGCAAAGCCGAGAAGGCGAATATTGGAGCGTACACGTGTGACTGTGGGTCCGACAAGACCACCGCCAACCTCAATATAGAAGGTACTACGAATACTACGAATACTACGAATACTACTACTATTAGTATTATTTTCTTGTATATAAACTTTGGGACTCACTTCTCCAGAGACGTGACGTCGTTGTGGAAACTTCAGACTTTGTTCAAATGAAAAGAGAATTTAACTATTTTTCCCTCCTCCTCTCCCCCTCTCTCTCCTCTCCTCCCTCTCTCCTCTTCTCCTCCCTCTCTCCTCCCTCTCTCCTTTTCTCCTCCCTCTCTCCTCTCTCAGAGCGGGACATTAAAGTGGTGCGTCCGCTCTACAGTGTGGAAGTGACAGAAACGGAAACAGCCAAGTTTGAGACAGAGATTTCGGAGGAAGACGTTCACGGGAACTGGAAACTCAAGGGAGAGGCTCTGCACCAATCAGCTGTGAGTATACCAGTGACATCATCAGCTCAGAGTGAGCGCGGACCAATCAGAAACAGGTCCCGGTCCGATGAAGCCATCAGGACAACATCATCTGCAAACAGCAGAGATGAGATCCTGTGGTCCCCAAACCGTACCCCCTCCGGCCCCTGACTGCGCCTAGAAATTCTGTCCATAAAAACAATGAACAGAACCGGTGACAGGGGCAGCCCTGGCGAAGTCCAACATGCACCTGGAACAGATCCGACTTACTACCGGCAATGTGAACACAGCTCCTGCTCCGGTCATACAGGGACCGGACAGCCCTTAGCAAAGAGCCCGGACCCCATACTCCCAGAGCACCCCCCACAGGACCCCACGAGGGACACGGTCGACACACAAAACACATGTGGACTCTCCTCTCTCTCCTCCTCTCTCCTCTCTCTCCTCTCTCCTCCTCTCTACTCTCTCCTCCTCTCTACTCTCTACTCTCTCCTCCTCTCTCCTCTCTCCTCCTCTCTCTCTCTCCTCTCTCCTCCTCTCTACTCTCTCCTCCTCTCTACTCTCTCCTCTCTCCTCCTCTCTACTCTCTCCTCCTCTCTACTCTCTACTCTCTCCTCCTCTCTACTCTCTCCTCTCTCCTCCTCTCTACTCTCTCCTCTCTCTCCTCTCTACTCTCTCCTCTCTCCCTCTCTCTCTCCCCCCTCTCTCTCCTCTCTCTCTCCTCCGCTCTCTCCTCTCTCTCTCTCTCCTCCGCTCTCCTCTCTCTCCTCCTCTCTCCTCTCCCCCCTCTCTCTCCTCCTCTCTCCTCTCTCTCTCCTCCGCTCTCCTCTCTCTCTCCTCTCCTCTCTCTCTCCTCCGCTCTCCTCTCTCTCCTCCTCTCTCCTCTTTCTCTCCTCCGCTCTC